>CM022948.1:24250137-24459220 GCA_012931725.1 Litsea cubeba | reverse complement strand
AAAAATGGCAGCATAGTTAGAGTTATTTACAAGTATTATCATCTCTTCTTCATTTAAAAGAAAATGGGCTAAAGTTGGAGAAATTTACAAGTTTTTGCCATCCCCATCAAAAGCGAAAAGAGTCAGCAAGTTTGAGTTATTTACAGTATTGCCATCCCTTCTTCATTTAAAAAAAAAAAGCACTACTTCATTGATGATGAGATGGGACCAAGATAAGAAGATGAGATGAGCAAATTGGGTGAAAGATTTCATGATTTAATTTTATTAAGAATAAATGAATGAATGGAATTATATCATTTGGCAATCAATTAGATTTTTTTTCTGGTGGAATCCATTTTATGGTTGGACTTGCTTTCGAGATGCATGGAACCTGCGTTCGGTCGGTCTGAGGCATATCCAGGTCCGGTGGTGCACCGTGCCTTCAGACACGGGGAATTTCTAGTTATTATATATTATAGAGGCTGAGTTTGACCACATCGATTTTAATTTTGACTTAATGTGAAGCCCACATAAATAAAAAGCTAATGATATGTGTATATATGTTGAAGTTCTTAACTCTCAACGTATCACTTCCTAATGCTTATATATAAATTCTTAAAAAAAAAAAAAAAATTTCTAGCATATAAAGAAGGGGCAGAGAGGCATTGTATATAAATTCTCCAACAAAAATGTCAAAAGTAGTTATAGACCGGCATGGGCTTTAGCTTCATAGATGAAAGATCCAATTCGTGTCACTGGTGCTATAGAAGAAAACATGTGCCATATCATTCCTCTTATATGTATGTCTACAAAATATAAGGATTCCAATTATTCAAAATAGTAGTAGAAAAACTTAACAAGGCTGATGATTTGATTTTATTCTAAATGCGTTTGTTAACTTAGTGGACTTGGCCTTAGTTTTATCCATCCTATTTTCATATTTTTTCTAACGTTTATTACATTTATATTCTAATACTTATAATTGTTGCTTGCTTTTGTGTATTTTAATTATGTTTTGCAAGAAATCAATCTAGTGGTGGGCTCAGTAGAACTGAAATTGTGGATTTGAGAACTTTTAATCTCTTGTATGCTCTTTCTACCAATTGTTTGAAGAAAATAATCACTAAATTACAAGCAATCTGTATTCTGGCTGGATTTTTGCCTTTCTGTCGCATAATTTAAGCACGGCACAAATATTGAACGGATTTAGTTTATATGTCCAGGCCCGGCCCAATCGCCCAAAGCACACCCCTAGTGAACTGTGGGTGGGTGTCAACATGCATGTTCGTTTCACCACTTTGTTGGGTTCTGCTGTGTATGCAGTGTTCGAATCATTAAGCCCCAAAATATTTCCATCATTAGGGCGTTGCACCCTAATTTAATTTTGATCATTTGAGTGGGTCTCAGCCAAAATAAAATAGAAAGATGAAACACAGTTTTGAAATGGTTTTAAATAGGGTATTTTATTGTTTAAAGAATCTCTCAAAATAAATTTTACTAGGTCAAGGGGGTTTTAAAACATCTTATCAAAAGATTTTAAGACTTTTACCATGATTTCTTAGGGTGTAAAAAGGAAGGGATACATGCAATGAGTGGAACTAAGGAGAGAAAAAAAAAAAAAAAAAGAAACCAACAATATATCTCTCTGCAAATATGAGTTGGTACTCAGTAGTTATTTTCTTCACATGGTATAAAACCTGGAAAAACAGGAGTTAGCCCTCCAAAGTATTGGATTTTGATAGAGTTTAGTTTTCGTCTTAAAAGCCCGACTTAGTTATCTGGGTGATGACAATTTCCTCCAAAAATTTAGATCCACTAGTAGGGTTATTGCTTTGGTGCAATGGTAAAACTTTCGAGTGCCATGTGTGATAACACAGGTTCGAAAACTGCAAGCAGCCGCTTAGTGCAAATTAAATTGCCTAAAGAGTCTCACATTGTTTAAAATTAACTCCTGGAAGCAGGTTTCTAGGACCATTCCGGTGGCAAGATTAAATTCATGGGTTCCCCCCTTATCCTCCCAACTCAGAGAAGTAAACAATAAAAGGATGGCATGCTGTTGTCATTTTTGTTTTTAATATTGTGACCTAACTAGAAACCATTAATTGAAGATTTCTATCAGATTTGGAGCTTTAAAGTACTAGAGCTTCTGATTGGGCGGCAATGGTTGGTGATAAGTAAGAAGGCCTAACCGATCTTCCTTGTGTCTCTATGGTTGCATGATCAAGAGCATATAAAAGAGGCCAAGGATTCAAGGATTGGTATGTTAGAAAACAAGATCTAGATCTATGATCCAGAAAAACTTAAACAACCAAGATCCTCCATGTCAAATCATCGAGAGATGTAAAGCGGAAAACATACCTTGATCCATTGTGAAAGTTATTCGCAGGTTGTTGATCTTCCAATCCAATATGGCTGCCCAGAGAAACCTTCTTTCTGATGATGGGATGTCAGAGAGAATAGGAACTTACCATATGAATTGGGGACCATAACCCTTATATATAATAATGAGATTTGCTAATTCTAATTTGTCCCCTCATCAAATTAGAATTAGTATTCTGGTATCTACACATTAATCCCATGACAATTATACCCTTAAGCCTTAAAACTTTAAGTCTTAATTAGATCACTTCAATTAGGCTTAACCAAAGATAGCATAACACATTTAATGGTTACATGTGTGGCCCCACATGATGGAATTTTTCAACAATCTCCCACTGGGCCATATATGTAACTTAACAAATGTGTATGACTGTATGAGCTCCAAAATTCTGCTATCATAATCTTAGGGTATATCCAAACAATCTCGTCCATTGATTATGCCGGTATAGGATCAAAGCGGTTTTCGTCATATTGAACATGACTAAACCCATCAATGGTCACATACACCAATATAATCAAATGACATAGATCAATCATGGATGCATAGCATGGAAAATACATGCAATGTGATCTATGCATGTCTATTTCCAACTGGTCCTACTTTATTCCTTAGTGAGATCAATATTGAATACAATGTAACATAGTGAAATGTACTGAAACTTTATTTCTGATCAGAAAAATATCCAAATACATAAATGCATAAGTATGTCCAAAATTAAACATAAAGCAATAGAATATAAACTGATACAAACTCCCACTATAGTGTGATATCCTCACACAAAGTAATACCCATATGAGCAGTGTGCTCATGAAAGACCTTGGGTGGTAATCCCTTTGTAAGCGGATCCGCTATCAGGGAGTTTGTCCCAATGTGCTTTATGGATATCTGTCCATCCTGTATTCTGTCCTTCACAACGAGAAACTTAATGGCAATATGTTTTGACTTAAATGAGCTCCTGTTGTTGTTGGAATATAGCACTGCTGACTTATTGTCACAATATAGTGTGAGTGCTCTTTCAATACCCTCTAAAACTCGTAGCCCAGTGACAAAATTCCGCAGCCATATACCATGGTTGGATGCCTCATAGCATGCTACAAACTCTGCTGCCATGGTGGAATCAGTAACGAGTGTCTGTTTGGCACTCCTCCAAGAAATAGCTCCACCAGCTAACAGGTAGAGGTAGCTTGATGTGGATTTCATACTGTCTGTGCATCCAGCAAAATCGGAATCAGAATACCCTATGATCTCCAACTGATCCGATCTTCTATATGTGAGCATGTGATCTTTTGTTCTCTGTAAATATCTCATAACCCGCTTGGCTGCTTTCCAATGATCCATTCCAAGATTACTTAAATATCTGCCTAACATGCCAACAATGTACGCAATATCCGGACGCGTACACACCTGAGCATACATTAGACTACCTACAGCTGATGCATAGGGAATCTTTTGCATTTCCTTAATTTCAAGGTTAGTTTTAGGGCACTGATTGAGACTGAACTTGTCTCCCTTAGCGACAGGGGTGTCACCTGGTTTACAGTCCTGCATGCCAAATCTTTTGAGTACTGTATCGATATAACGTCTTTGTTATAATCCAAGAAAACCACGAGAACGATCACGTTGTATCAGGATCCCTAATACAAAGGAGGCGTCACCAAGATCTTTCATCTCAAATTTCTTTGATAGAAATCTCTTGGTTTCGTGCAAAATGCCTATATCATTTGTGGCAAGCAGTATGTCATCGACATACAAAACCAGGAATATGTGCTTACTCCCACTGAATTTGTGATACACACAATTATCAACAGCGTTTGTCTCAAAACCAAACGAGATAATCACATGATGAAACTTGTGATACCACTGACGAGAAGCTTGCTTGAGTCCATAGATGGACTTTGTCAATTTACAGACCATATTCTTTGGGTCTCCCAACTCAAAGTTTTCTGCCTGCACCATATAAATTGTTTCGTCAATGTCACCATTGAGAAAAGCTGTCTTGACGTCCATTTGATGAAGCTCAAGATCAAAATGTGCAACAAGTGCCATGATTGTCCTAAAAGAGTCTTTCGATAATACCGGAGAGAAAGTCTCTTTAAAGTCAATCCCTTCCTTTTGGGTAAAGCCTTTAGCTACAAGACGAGCCTTATACCTCTCCACATTACCATTCGAATCCCTTTTGGTTTTAAAAATCCATTTGCAACCAATGGGCTTCGCACCTTCTGGTAATGGAATAAGTTCCCAAACCTTATTGTCTTGCATAGACTTATACTCCTCATTCATGGCATCAATCCACTTTTGAGAGTTGGAACCTTGCATTGCCTGATGGAAGTTGATTGGATCATTTTCCACCATTCCAATTTCTTCCTCATGTTCTTGGAGAAATACGAAAAAATCATCCGAAATAGCATTTCTCCTTTCTTTAGTGGATCACCTTAATGGCACTGGTTCTTGAGGTTGTTGAGTTTGTTCCTCAGGAACGATCACCTCATCTTGAATAGGGGTTTGAACAACATTGTCTAGTTGAGGATCCGGATTCGCTTCTTGATCAATGACAGGCATAGAAACCGGCACATTGTCAATAGCGATAGTGGGAATCGAAATCGATTCTTCCTCAAAGACAATGTCTCTAACCTTATTTCTCCCCCCAAACTCAACATCCTAAAAAAATATTGCAGTTCCCGTCTCAAAAATTGACTTAAGTGTGGGATCAAAAAACTTATAGCCCCTAGATCGCTCAGAGTAGCCAATGAAGTAGCTGCTCACAGTTTTGGAGTCCAATTTCTTTTCATGTGGCCTGTAAGGCCTTGCCTCAGCAGGACATCCCCAAATGTGAAAATGCTTGAGACTAGGCTTACGGCCTGTCCAAAGCTCATAAGGTGTTTTTGCAGCTGCTTTAGTTGGCACTCTATTCAGAATATAAGCTGCTGTTTTGATTGCTTCTCCCCAGAGTGACTCTGGTAAAGAAGAATGACTAATCATACTCCGTACCATATCCTTAAGAGTCCGATTTCGCCTTTCAGCAACACCATTCATGCTAGGTGACCCTGGCATGGTGTACTGTGGGACGATTCCACATTCCTCTAGGAATTTAGCAAACGGTCCTGGACGTTGTTCACCTGATCCGTCATATCTACCGTAGTATTCACCACCCAGAGAAACCTTCTTTCTGATGATGGGATGTCAGAGAGAATAGGAACTTACCATATGAATTGGGGACCATAACCCTTATATATAATAATGAGATTTGCTAATTCTAATTTGTCCCCTCATCAAATTAGAATTAGTATTCTGGTATCTACACATTAATCCCATGACAATTATACCCTTAAGCCTTAATACTTTAAGTCTTAATTAGATCACTTCAATTAGGCTTAACCAAAGATAGCATAACACATTTAATGGTTACATGTGTGGCCCCACATGATGGAATTTTCCAACATGGTACACCCTCTTCTTCATTAAATAAATAAAAAAAATACATGGAAGGCCTAAAAAGTAAGCCCATTTCTTAAGGCCCAATCCACGCTTCCACTTCAAAGTCCAAAGCCCATCCGCCATTTGGTTTTGGAATAAATGAATTGAGAAACAAACAGACCTCTGTGTGTGTTCTTTTAACCGGAGTAATTTTTGGTAGAACACTCCCAACTGTAATGGGAACACACTTTTATTCAAGTGAATAATAGAAAAAAAAAAGAAAAAAACCTAAAATTTTTATTTGATGTGCTTGAAAGATTAAATAGAAGAGGTTATGTTTAAAAAGTCGATGACCTTATGACTGTTCTTGTCTTATTTATTTATTGTTGTTGTTATCATTACTTCTGTTAATTATTATTATAATTTATTATTTATAATTCGAAGGCTTTGGAAGATTTTATGATATTTTATCAAAGGGGCTGAAATTAAAGGAGAATGGGTGACAGTTATTAATTTTCTACCATTTCGGCTGAAATGGCCAAATTTTTTTGTTTCGGTCAAGTGGCTGAAACGAAATTTCACATAAAACTTTTCATTTTAAATTTCGGCCGATGTCTGCCGAGATTTTGGCCCAAATAACATTTTACATAAATAAATATTTTTTTTATTTTTTTTTTAAATTTATACATAAATACTTTGTATTTCTTATACTTTCCCAAAATGCAGCTCCAAGAAATTTTACTAGAATGGATTAAATCCATATTTATTGGTTTCTTTTTATTTTTCAATTTTATATTTTTCCAAAATGTAATTTTAAAAAGTTTCGTCGATATTCTGAATTAGTCGAAACTTTTCATTTTGGATGCTGGACCGAACTGGGGTCTGAAACGATATTGATAACTATGGGTGAAGATCAACGGATGGGTATTAAACCACTACAACAAAATACAGTTTTGCCAATGCAGTCACTGCATCTGGAAAGGTAGGTTTTGCGTCGGCAAAGGATTTCCCAACGCATTTCAGTGCGTCGGCCGCGCGTCGGCAATTATGTGTAGCCAAATCCATAGCCGACGCTAGTTTAACTGCGTCGACAGATCCTTGTACAATTGCCAACGCACTGCAGCGTCGTCCAATACGTCGGCAAAAAGATGTGCGTCGGCAAAAAGTATTGTTTTCCTGATTCGAAAACCATATTTGCCAACGCTATAGTAATGGCCGACGCTGGCAGTGCGTTGGGAATTCATAGTAATGGCCGACGCTGGTAGTGCGTTGGGAATTCATAGTAATGGCCGACGCTGGCAGTGCGTTGGGAATTCATAGTAATGGCCGACGCTGGCAGTGCGTTGGGAATTCATAGTAATGGCCGACGCTGGCAGTGCGCTGGGAATTCCCGGTAATGGCCAACATTACTAATGCGTTGGGAGGCCGACGCACATATCACGTCGGGAAAGGTTGTAATACTTTTTCTTTTTTGCAACACACACTGGTGCGACGGGAAATATTATTTTTTTAAAATATATATATTTGTATTTTTCCCTGTATATATACCACAAATAAAAATCTGAATAAAAATCTGAATACAAACCAACAAACTTAATGTACAAACCAATTTAAAATAGATTCATCAATAATTCCAAAAAAATATCCACAACCAAATATCCGACATCCATAAACCATAAACCCATAAATCTCTAAAGTATACAAATATTACTACTTCATCATTTTCAAAAGATTCTAACATCCACAAATGTCTGTGACCAAAATAAACAAGATAGATCGCTAAGAGTCTACAGCCAGCACGATAAAATCCAAAACCAATCTGCAAAACAAAAAACGAACACCATCATATACAAGTTTAATAAACTTCCTACACAAGAGGATTTTGAGATCTAACATCAGAACACAAGAGTTTTCATTCCATTTTCAAAGTCCACTTTTTTATGTTATATATGATTCATAAGTTTATTATTATTATTTTTCTTCGGCTAGTAAAAGATGAAAGAGAAATGAGGGAAGCTCCCTGACTTAACTAATTCAGAAAGGAAAAAAAAAACTAAGCCAAAGTCCATTGTAGTGATCAATGATTTAGGATCTGAAAGTCCTGGGGATCCTAACCCTAGAGGGGGGGGGTGAATAGGGTGAGCTACACTTAATGACTAATTATGACCAATTTTAATTTCTTTACAATTAACTAGTCACATGTGATGATTAACATACATAAAATGCGGAAGCTAAACAAATACAATCACCACAACACAAGATTTATAGTGGTTCGGCCTCAATGCCTACATCCACTACCGGCTTGTGTTCCTCACACCCCACCGGATTTCCACTATGTATGCTTTTCAATAGGCTAAGCAATAACCTTTACAACTATGCTTTTCTAGGCTAAGCAATAACCTCTTACAATATGCTTTTCAAGGCTAAGCAATAACCTCTTACAATATGCTTTTCAAGGCTAAGCAATAACCTCTTCAACCACAAGGTTGGTTATCTCTCTAAGTAGTGTCTATAATACACTTGATGGAGATTACAATTTTGGCTCATTACAATGCCTCTTAATAGGCGGATATAAAAGTAAAAAACTAATTCATGCAAACACTATATGAATGCAAAGATGTATGTTCAAAGTGTATGCATGATGTCCTCAATCAATTTGAAAATAAAAGCTCATAAATGTATGCCAAAGGCTTTTGAAAGTTTTAGCTCAAAACATTTATGATTGAGGAAAAGCTAATCACATGTTAAAAGTAACTTGTAAAAGACATACCTATGTATTCTAAACAAGTTGTAAAAATCAAAGAACAAAACATGTGATGCATATGGATTTCAATCAAATTAAAAATGAAGCTCAATATATGTATGCTAAAAGCATTTTTAAAGTGTAAAACACAAATATAAATTTGATTGAAATTATGGGTCAAATCACATGTAATTAAAAAGACAACTTGAAAATGATATACCAATCAATGTTTAAACAAGTTGTAAAACTTTAAAACTAAATACATGTGATTTATAAAGTTGTTGAATCCAAAACATAATATAGATTTGAAAGAGATTTTCTTATGATGAAAAACAACAACCAAAGATTCAACCAAGTATAGGAATCATGTTACATATGATTTCAAAGATGATTCCAAAACAAGATTCACATAGATATACCAATTAGAGTCCTACTTAGTTTGAATCATGGTGGTGCATCCAAAACAATGAATCAATTCAAAACATAAACATGTTAAGGACACAACAAATCATAGTTTAGCATGCTAACAAAGGTTTACCAATAATTAAAACAAAGCATGAAAACATATGATTAGGAAAAGCAAGCTTACTTAGTGATTTAACTTCATTAATCCCAAGCTTTAGCTTTCCTAATGACCCTTGGAATTCCCTAGCTCATTCCCCTGTTTGGCCTCAAAACACCTCAAGAAGGGCCACTTAATTCCTCAAATTTTTCAAGGAATGAACTAGTATTTATAGTCAAAAAGTGACTTTCTGCGTGTCCCCGGTCGACCCCCTTAACTGCCCGGTCGACCTACCTTTCAACGGTCATAAAACTGACCATTTGGAAAACTGCCAACGGACACTTTCTCGGTCGACCTGCAGTGTCTTCGGTCGACCGGGTCCATGGGCTCGGTCGACCGGCCACACTGCGGGTCGACCGGGTCCCCTGGACCAATTCCCCCAAAAATGCATATTTTGCATATTTTAAAGTATTTTCAAATGGGGATTTTTGGGCCATAAATTCAAGCTAGAAAACATGTTTTAAAACATTCTAAGAGGTTTAAAAACATGAAACATAAAAAGCCTAAAATGATTTGAAACTTTAAAATCAAAGGCTAGCTTGATTTGTAAAAATTCTTTTCAAAATCAATTGCATCCAAGATAAAAATAAAATCATGCATGAAACATAAGATTTACATGATTTAAAAACAATGCAAGTATAAAACAAGATTTCAAGTTATTTTGAATCAATGCTTATGTGAAAATTCAAATGATGATTAAAACGATAATGCATCCATCAAATTGCAAACACAAAATCCCTAACAATCTCCCCCTTTGCAATTTGATGGCAACTCACTCATCACCGAATTTTCACACTAAGTCTTCAGCTCCCCCTTAGCTGGACAAGTCTTGAAATCTCTTGGATGCTTCTTTGACTTAGCTTGGGCTCTTGTTCTTTTTCTTCATTCTTGATGCTTGGAGCTTGATCATTCTTCAAGCTTTCTTTTCTTCTTTAGCCAAGCAACTTCTTTAACTCCCAAGCTTAGTCTTCTATCAACTCTCCCCCTTTGACCATGCACTCTCTCTCTTTGGCAAGATATGCATCTTCTCCCCCTTTGAAAGATAATACAAAATCTCCCCTTAGATAAATTGGCTATATTCTTCCTTTTTGACATCTAGAATATTCTCCCCCTTTGACATTAAATTGCAAAGGTACCTACACACATGAAATAAGGAAAATACCTTTTAGTAGCACCTGTTAACTAAAGAAATCGAAAATGAAATATATAACAGGTATCATGTATGGTAGTAGTCTAAGGGTATAAAGCCAATTCAATGGTGAATTTGATCAAAACTAATACTTCCTATGAAGGTTTATACTCCCCCTCAATCCATTCTCTCCTTTCGTCAAACTTTTGACAAAGATTTAACTATTTGGTTCAAGAAGAAGATGGTTTTACCAATTGAGGGTAAACTTCAAGGAAAGGATTAGATTCATTTAACTATAGAGCTCAATATGATCAAATTACCATGATTAAGAGCAAGGTCATGGAGAAAAGCAACCATGGATACCAATTGGAATAAAGAATACCAATTGAGATTAAAGGATATGACTATTATCTCAATCACTCTAAAATGGAGTTAAAAAGAATATAACTACTATGATCAATCCAAATTAGAGCTATCCATGATGTTATGGGGTTTATTCAACATAGCATCAATCAATATACCTATGAAAAACATATGCTATGTAAATTTTGAAATCATTTCATCCAATAAAAAAATATGACTATTATGTGCACAGGATGAGTGAAATGAAGTTCAAACATGAAGCCTACCTCAACCATTAACCAACCAAGATTATTAACACATAAACATGGTGGTCATAAGATTTACCTATGTGAGCAAGAGAGGAGGCAAACATGAAATATTATGATGCTCATGGAATGTGACAAATATAAGATCAAGCATCATAAAAGAATATTCATCACTTTTAATGATATAACTAATGAGCATAGTGATGAACATGAGAAATTGCATATAAAGATATAACTTGGAGATGTATGCAATTTGAAAAACCATATGAGCTCAACATGAAGGAAATCCATCTAAAGTAGATATGACTATAAGATACAAAGAATGGATTTTGATGAGAGTCTCATATGATCATAAATATGATATTGAAAAATGCACAAGCGATATAACTATGAAATTATGCATAAATCAATATCACAACCATCCATCTATAGCAAAGCTTATGAAGTACAAAGGATGGATTTGAGAGTTCTAGTATGGTATCCACAAATGTAACTTAAGAGCACAACCATACATGGAACTATTTGACATTTGCATAGAGAGGATCAATCAACATTCATGATCTAACTCATACCACATCATCAATAAAGAATATACCTATGCATGCACAAGAAGGTATGAAGTTAGAAGGATATCATGGACCGCAAATAGATGAAAATGGATCTCATATATGGGTATAACTTATGAAGAACAATGGTTTAATTCCAATTCATCTAAAATGATCCATTAATCTATCATGAAAAATCTCCACTCTTAGCAAATGTACTATGCTTACAATGCAATGGAAAATGGATATGAGAATCATACCAAATGAACTTAGCACACAAAATCACATATGTACTTAAGAAGCTCAAATGATCATGAAACAAAAGATTTTACTATAAAGCATAAACAACATCAATTTGCATTAATGAAACGATATACAAAGTTAGGCAAAGACATGCAAATCAATGACATCATACCCAACCACACAAAGTAAGACATAACAACAAAGTCAATTTGCATTTGAAAGAATGTAACTTTGTTGAGCAAAGATGCAAATTGCTTGTAACATGTATTTCCTTCTAAATGATAAGATTATAAGCACAAGGAAATAAACTCAAGGAAAATGCTTCTATAAATGTAACTAATAAAGCTTAGAGCATATTCCAAATTTCTTCAAATCACTTCAATATTCAAAATACCAAAAATGAATAATTTATGATCAAGCAATTTTGAAAGCCATGAAGTGAACTATTATAAATTTTCAATTTGTATTGTAAATATGATAAAAGACACTCATACAAATTGATTTAAAACATATTCAAACTTGATATCAATTGGAAAATGCATTTATCCAAAACACATTCAATTAAAAAATATAACTATAAGGTTCTTAACCAATTGAATCTCAAGTATCAAAGAATTGAATTTTCATTTCAAAATTCTAACTTAGTAAGCATAGAATGAAAATCAATTTCGATCCTCATCAAAGAATGTAACAATGAGGCATAAATCATTTTTCAACTTGCATTTTAAATGATATTACTTCTTTGGAGAACATACAAGTTGATCTTTCAAAAACAATAATTTTCCATTTGAAGGTATAACTTAGAAATCATGGAAAATTCAAATTAATTCAAATAATTTATTTTTCTAAAAGATCTTACTATGATATCCAAATAAATGATTTTCTAACATCAATTGATCATGAAAAAACTAGCTAAGAAAGCTTTTGTAATCACAATCAATTGATGATCATCAAATAGAAATGCACTACACTAGATATAACTATATGAGAACAAAATGCAAATCTATATGAGGATATTGCAATCAAATGATTTTGAAAACCAAGGATATAACTAAGAAAATTCATGTAGACAAAATCAAATGATCACAAAGAAACATTGCATTTTAAGAGATGTGACTATGTAGAAACAAAATGCAAATGTAACATGACCAACAATTAGATATGTCTAAAAAAAATAGGTTGGTCTAGTGAGGTTCAAGTCCTTAAGGTTAAGGTCTTGATAAGGTTGTCCTTTAGGTGATACATGCAATTTGAAAATTAAAAACCTTGAGGGTTTACTTTGAGGTCCCACCAACTCTTGGAGTTTTAACTCGAAAAAGTTTTAGAGTGGTGAGATTAAATCTTAGGGGAATTAGAGAGCTAGGAAAGAAAATTCCATTTTCAACCATAGTGGAAATCATTCTTAAACGATATGCATTAAAAACACAACTCTAGGGTTCAAATCTAGATTTAAGCAAATATGGATCAACTCCGGGTGTTTAAGCCCTAAATGGAGTAACCTTGCTCTGATACCAATTGAAAGTCCTGGGGATCCTAACCCTAGAGGGGGGGTGAATAGGGTGAGCTACACTTAATGACTAATTATGACCAATTTTAATTTCTTTACAATTAACTAGTCACATGTGATGATTAACATACATAAAATGCGGAAGCTAAACAAATACAATCACCACAACACAAGATTTATAGTGGTTCGGCCTCAATGCCTACATCCACTACTGGCTTGTGTTCCTCACACCCCACCGGATTTCCACTATGTATGCTTTTCAATAGGCTAAGCAATAACCTTTACAACTATGCTTTTCTAGGCTAAGCAATAACCTTTACAATATGCTTTTCAAGGCTAAGCAATAACCTCTTACAATATGCTTTTCAAGGCTAAGCAATAACCTCTTCAGCCACAAGGTTGGTTATCTCTCTAAGTAGTGTCTATAATACACTTGATGGAGATTACAATTTTGGCTCATTACAATGCCTCTTAATAGGCGGATATAAAAGTGAAAAACTAATTCATGCAAACACTATATGAATGCAAAGATGTATGTTCAAAGTGTATGCATGATGTCCTCAATCAATTTGAAAATAAAAGCTCATAAATGTATGCCAAAGGCTTTTGAAAGTTTTAGCTCAAAACATTTATGATTGAGGAAAAGCTAATCACATGTTAAAAGTAACTTGTAAAAGACATACCTATGTATTCTAAACAAGTTGTAAAAATCAAAGAACAAAACATGTGATGCATATGGATTTCAATCAAATTAAAAATGAAGCTCAATATATGTATGCCAAAAGCATTTTTAAAGTGTAAAACACAAATATAAATTTGATTGAAATTATGGGTCAAATCACATGTAATTAAAAAGACAACTTGAAAATGATATACCAATCAATGTTTAAACAAGTTGTAAAACTTTAAAACTAAATACATGTGATTTATAAAGTTGTTGAATCCAAAACATAATATAGATTTGAAAGAGATTTTCTTATGATGAAAAACAACAACCAAAGATTCAACCAAGTATAGGAATCATGTTACATATGATTTCAAAGATGATTCCAAAACAAGATTCACATAGATATACCAATTAGAGTCCTACTTGGTTTGAATCATGGTGGTGCATCCAAAACAATGAATCAATTCAAAACATAAACATGTTAAGGACACAACAAATCATAGTTTAGCATGCTAACAAAGGTTTACCAATAATTAAAACAAAGCATGAAAATATATGATTAGGAAAAGCAAGCTTACTTAGTGATTTAACTTCATTAATCCCAAGCTTTAGCTTTCCTAATGACCCTTGGAATTCCCTAGCTCATTCCCCTTTGTTTGGCCTCAAAACACCTCAAGAAGGGCCACTTAATTCCTCAAAATTTTCAAGGAATGAACTAGTATTTATAGTCAAAAAGTGACTTTCTGCGTGTCCCCGGTCGACCCCCTTAACTGCTCGGTCGACCTACCCTTCAACGGTCATAAAACTGACCGTTTGGAAAACTGCCAACGGACACTTTCTCGGTCGACCTGCAGTGTCTTCGGTCGACCGGGTCCATGGGCTCGGTCGACCGGCCACACTGCGGGTCGACCGGGTCCCCTGGACCAAATCCCCCAAAAATGCATATTTTGCATATTTTAAAGTATTTTCAAATGGGGATTTTTGGGCCATAAATTCAAGCTAGAAAACATGTTTTAAAACATTCTAAGAGGTTTAAAAACATGAAACATAAAAAGCCTAAATGATTTGAAACTTTAAAATCAAAGGCTAGCTTGATTTGTAAAAATTCTTTTCAAAATCAATTGCATCCAAGATAAAAATAAAATCATGCATGAAACATAAGATTTACATGATTTAAAAACAATGCAAGTATAAAACAAGATTTCAAGTTATTTTGAATCAATGCTTATGTGAAAATTCAAATGATGATTAAAACGATAATGCATCCATCAAATTGCAAACACAAAATCCCTAACAGGATCCAATAATTCTTCTTATGCCTTGTTACTTCCCATGCTACACTGGGCCTGACACAGTAGGTTAGATTTGTTTTGGAATTATGGCTCTTCTTAGTCATTTCTATGGAAAAGAGTTTGAAGATTCTAGAACTGTTGGAATAAGCCATCAAATGTGTTGGTTGTTGACTCTTTTTCTTTTCTTTGGATTTAATATGCCATACAGATTCACCCTTCATACTGTAATAGCGTAAATAAGGCTAGGCCAAGGAAGATGAGACTTGCGAATCTGGAGAATAAACTATAGTAAGATTGTTAATAAGCTTCAGAGTTAAGTGCTGATTTACAAGGAGGGAAAGACCAATCCATTTTAATGATGGCATATGGGATTTGAAGTTCCCTCCTCTGGTGAACCAACTGTAAAGTAACTAAGCCAAGCAAACAAAGTTAAATCCATTCCTAAACAAGAAAGAATACAGGTCATAAACATAGCAATGGCCAATGGGAAAGGTTTAAGCATTATCAAATAAATTGGTCTCTGGAGTGTGAACCACGTGACACAATTATGTACACTTTTGTTGGTGTGATGCAAGAACCAACATGACTTTTTGAATGATTGAGAAAAGGTGGCGAAAACAGATGGACAAGACTGTCCACTATACAAATTTTGATTCTGGAGAGTTTCTCTTTAGCTTTTCTATTCACACTTACACCTCAGAGGGAGACTTTCATAGGATTCTACAGCACTGTAACGCTTTATAATTAACGGCAGACGTTATAAGAGTATGCCAATCCGCACATTGCTTATTTTGGGACTTGTGTGAAGCATCACCCAACAATAGCTCTCACCATTGAGTTATTACATTATTTGGATCTACTCATTGAGCTTTGCGACTATTACCATTATTGTTTCAAGGTTTTGATGGTGTGCATTTGAACAGTGGTGATTTTCTAGTCAGTATGAGTTTGCTAACCCTAAATGATATTTTTATGCTAGTTAAGGTTCTAACCATTGGTTGATGGTAATCCTGTAAACTCTTAAAAAAGTAAACCATGATATGTCATACAGATGAATGCGTTAACATATTCAATGAGAACAACTTAAAATATGTTCCAGACCCAACAACCAGTAATCTTCTTTACTTCTGTTGGATATGTGTTAGGTCAGTGAACATTGGTCAATGAGTTTTACAACAAAATTAATGTTTAAAGAACGAACAGAGGCCATGGCTATAAGAAAAAAAATGAAAATACTTGAAAGACCTTACCTGGTTGGTTGTTGATAATGTATAAGTTACCACACATAACATGCCTGCCTTTGTTGCCTACCTACAAAAGTTGATAAGCTTTTATCAGCCATAGTTCCCTTTTATTAGTACTTTGAATATTACTTGAACGGTGGAATTATGACTCAAGAACAACATAGAATAAAAAACAAGAAGAAATGTTCCACTGGATTTTCATTTCCATGCCTCTGTTAGGAAACAATATCAGATTGGGAGAAATATCTCCAATCCACCACAATTTCACCCATCATTGGGTCAATCACTAACACATAAAAATTTCCTATTTCGAGAATTTGACTCCAAGAACTGCCACATAGATGGATTAAAAGTCTTCTACACAAAGCCCGCAAAACTTATTGTGTTCCAACAATTTAAATGTTATTGTTGTTGTCTTTTCAATAGAACTAAAATGTCAAAGATCTTTTCAAGAAATAAACCTACTTGTTTTAGAGCTAACCAAAAAAGTTCAATCTTGAAAATCTCTATAAGGTTTATCGCTTTAGAGGATTGTGCTTGACCTCAGCATGCAATGGGTTTAGAGTGTTCTATATCACGTTGTCTTTGTGCCTACGATTTCGTTTATGCACACACAAAAAGAAAAATTCTAATCACATGGTTAACCTTGAGCAACAAATTCAGCATCAATGGGCCAATAATTAACTAATGTTCTGGGCCTAGGCACATGACATGTGGGCTGGTTTTGGAACTGATAATCAGGCCATAATCTAAGGGGCTATGGTTTCAGAAATTTGGGCTAGCCCATGTGCAAACCTGCTACAAACAGACCCTTGAGTCAATAATCCACATTTTATGTTGGTTTGTGATCAATGCATGTTTCATTAAAAAATTCCGCTTCCCAAAATCTAACCCTTTTGTTACTGTTTATTATTCTCTAAAAACTTGAAGACACACTTGTACAAGAAAATTCAAGGGGCATAAAAGTAATTGATCAATCATATGATTAGTCATGGCAAGTATCTCCCTTTACCTTAAAACAAAAAGCGAGATGTGTAGAAGTAGGGATAGAAAGATCACAACCATTCCATATTTGTTACACACAATCTCTATCTTCCAACCTCAAAGCGAAATTAGAAGTATAACTGTGCAACTGTACTTACCTCAACAAATCTCTAGTTGCCCGTGGAGCCCGAACCGCCTAAGCCTGAAAGTCCTTGGGATCCTAACCCTAGAGGGGGGTGAATAGGGTGAGCTACTAATTAGTGACCAATTATGACCAATTTTAACTTCTTTAAATTAACTAGTCACTTGTGATGATTAACAAACAAAATGCGGAAGCTAATAAACAAAATCACCACATAGCACACACCATAACACAATGATTTATAGTGGTTCGGCCTCAATGCCTACATCCACTACCGGCTTGTGTTCCTCACACCCCACCGGATTTCCACTATTATGCTTTTCAAAAGGCTAAGCAATAACCTCTTTAACTATGCTTTTCTAGGCTAAGCAATAACCTTACAATGTGCTTTTATAGGCTAAGCAATAACCTTTACACAATACTTTTCTTAGGCTAAGCAATAACCTTTACAATAAAGGATTTCTCTCAAAGAAAGTGTCTTCACAAAACACTCTAAGAGATTACAATTAAGCTCAATAAATTTGCCTCTAAGATAGGCGGATATGAAAGTGAATAACAACTCACACAAACACACTAAGAATTACAAAGATAAATGTTTATGAGGTGTGTGAGTGAAAACTTCAATCAAGTTTAAAATTAAAGCTCAATCAAAATATATGCTTAAAGCAATTCAAAAGTTTAATGCTCATAAAAAGATTTGATTGAAGTGTTATGCAAATCACATGTACACAAATACTAACTTGTAAATGATTTATGAAAATCAAGATGACACAAGTTGTATGAAATTAATTATGTCTAAACATGTGATGCACATTCAATGTTGTTTTCAAAACAAATTAGTTTAACTATAGTTCAAATAGATTGAAAACAACAAAGAGAGTTTCAAACAAGTTAATGTATCATGCTATAAAGAAATCAAAGATTTTGGCTAAGCATGATTGACAAGGTTTAAAACAAAACTTGGTTTGAAATCAAGGGTGAAGAATCCAATAACTAAAATCAAAGATTAAGAGAAGAGTGGATTCAACACATCATAGTTAATATGCTAAAAATCATTTACCAATAATTTAGTCAAAGCATAAAACATATGATTAATAAAAGTAAAGCTTACTTGATGATTTAACTTAATGATCCAAGCTTGAGCTTTACTAATGACCCCCTTGATCTCTCTTAGTTCATCCCCTTTTCCTTGTCTCCAAACACCTCAAAGAAGGCTTAAGAGTTCTAAAATGTTCAACTCCTTTTCAATGGGAATGAACTCATATTTATACTCAAAAAGTTGAGTTCTGCGAGTGCCCGGTCGACCTGCACTTTCCCGGGTCGACCTGGGCTTCAACGGTCATAAAACTGACCGTTTGACAAAAGGCTCAACGGCCACTTTTTCGGTCGACCTGCAGTGTCTTCGGTTGACCGGGTCCATGGGCTCGGTCGACCGGCCACACTGCGGGTCGACCGGGTCCCCTGGACCATTTCCCCCAAAAATGCATATTTTGCATATTTTAAAGTATTTTTCCTTGGGGATTTTTTGGGCCAATAAATCAAGCTTGGAATCATGTTTTAAATCAATTCTAAGCGGCTTAAAAACATGAACCATAAAAAGCCAAAAAGATTTCAAACTTTTAAAAACAATGGCTTGCTTGATTCTTAAAAATTCTTTTCAAAACTAATTGCATCCAAGTATAAAAACAAAACATGCATGAACCAAGATTTCTAAAAACAATGCATGTGAAAAACCAGATTTCAAGATTTTCTAAATCAATGCATGTGTGTGAATTCAAATGATGAATAAAATGAATGATGCATCCATCAAATTGCAATAAACAAAAACCTAACAATCTCCCCCTTTGCAATTTGATGGCAAACCTTCAATATGTTGGCAAACCTTGCTCAACACTAAAACTTCACACACAGTCTTCAGCTCCTCCTTGGCTGGACAAATCTAGAAATCTCTTTGGATGCTTCTTCATTTAGCTTGGGCTCTAGCTTCATTCTTCATTCTTCTTGATGCTTGGAGCTTGATCATTCTTCAAGCTTTCATTTCATCTTCCTTTCTTTGGCCAAGCAACTTCTTTAGCTCCCAAGCTTTCTTCTCTTCATTTCTCCCTTTTGACCATGCACTCTTCTTTTGGCAAGATGTGCATTCTCTCCACCTTTAGCACTTCCTCCCCCTTAATTCTTTCTCCCCTTTTTGCCATTAAGCTTGAGAACTTTCTCCCCCTTTGCCATTAAATTGCAAAGGTATCAATCGAACAGGGGAACCTACACACATGAAACAAGAAAATACCTTTTAGTAGCACCTGTTAACAAAGGAAATAAAAATGTAATATATAACAGGTTATCATGCATGGTTGATAAGCTTATAAGGGTATCAGAGCTAATATAAGGTGAATTTGATCAAAACTAATACTTCCTATGAAGTTTTACTCCCCCTCAATCCATACTTCTCCTTTTGTCAAACATTTGACAAGAATATAACTATTTGGTGCAAGAAGATGGTTTAACCAATTGAGGGTTAACTTCAAGTGAAGGATTAGATTCCAAGTGACTATAAGCTCAATATGATCAAATTACCAATATAGAGCAAGGTCAAGGGATATACTAAACATAGCATCAATCAATATAACTATGAAAATCATATGCTATGAATATTTTTGAAATCATTTCATCCAATCAATATGACTATCATGTGCAAGATGAGTGAAATGAAGTTCAAATATGAAGCCTACCTCAACCATTAACCAACCAAGATTATGAATACATAAGTATGGTGGTCATGAGATATACCAATAGTGCAATGAGAGGAGGCAAACATGAAAATTATGATGCTAATAGAATGTGACAATTACAAAATCAAGCATCATAAGAGGATATTCATCACTTTAAATGATATAACTAATGAGCATAGTGATGAACAAGAAAAATTGCATTTAGAAATATATATAACTTGGTAGAGCATGCAATTTACAAAAGTGTCAAATCATATGAATTCAACAACTAATAATCCATCAAACAATCTATGAAATACAAGGAATGGATTTCAAAGAGGTTCATATGATTAAACACTACTATGAAGTTGAGACATGTTTAATGAATGATACCAATAAGAAAATTACACATGAATCAACAACATAACCATCCAAGTCAAATAAAAACTAGAAAGCAAGAGGATGGATTTTAGAGTCCTAGAATGGTGTCTTCAAATAAAACTAAAATCAAGCACAACCAAACAAGGAACTATATAGACATTTGCATATAACAAGAATGTAACTAAATGAGCAAACATGCGAATTGCCTATCACAACATTCATTTCCATTTCTAAGATGATAAAACCAAATGCATAAGGAAATGAAAACATGGAACATGCTTTGATAAATGAAACTAATGAAGTTTTAAAGCAATTCCACATATGCAATCTTCAAATCATAAACAAAATCCAACAATGAACAAAATGAGTACGAAAAGAAGATAACATATTATCAATCATCAATTTGTATTCTAAAAATATAACTACAAGGGCTCATACAAATTGAAAACATATTTTCCATACCAAAAGATATAACTAGTAAGTTCATGGAAAATCCAAATTTATTTAAATCATTCGTTTTTCAAAACAAATTTTTCTAAGACATTCAAACAAATGATTTTGCAACATCAATCGATTATGAAAGGTCTAGCTATAAAAGCTTTTGAAATCATAATCAATTGAACATGTAGAAATGCAATATAAGATATAAGAGTAAAAAGCATATCTAACATGTGAAAAATATAATCAAATGATTTTGAAAACCTTGATGTATAACTAGAGAAGTACATGAAAACAAAATCAATTGATCATAAGGGAACAATGCATTTTAAGAAATGTAACTTATGAAAGAACAAAAATGCATATGCAACATGACCAACAAAAAGATTTACCTATAAAGGATAGGTTGGTCAATGAGGTTCAAGGCCTTAAGGTTTGACTAAGTACATAACTTTTGGAATCCACCAAGGTCTTGGGAGGGTTGATCTTTGAGGCCAAGTTTAGAAGTCCAACCAACTTTTGGAGATTTGACTTGATAAACTTTTAATTTAGACTTATCACCATGGTGTTTAGATTTAACTAAATTTGGCATAGGTTGGTGATTAGTCTTTTGAGGTTGGTGAGTTTTCTTTTTAGGGGATTGATTTCTTTTCTTCTTATTTCCTCCATTTATTTGACTTTTGAATTTTAGATTTAACTTAGCAACTTTATTCAAAAGTTCTTTCATTTGTTGTGTTATGGGAGGAAGATTGAGAAGCTTTTTGTTAATAGATTCTTTTAGAGTTGGTTTAACTTGTTTAACCTTTTTAGAATCTATTTTAGGAGACTCCTTTTTAATAGGTTTTACTTGTTTAGTCTTCTTGGAGTCTTCCTTGGTTTTTAGTGTCTTAACCATCATAGAATTTGATTTTACTTTCTTTGGTTCAAAGATGGGTTTAGACACATTGCTTCTCTTTGATTTGCACTCAAACCTAAAATGTCCTTCAATGCCACAATAATTACATTAGTTTTGGGCAAGGAAGTGTGAGTGCTAGAGAAAGAGGACTCACCTTTCACAAATGTGTTGGTGATTAAAGGATCATGAGAAATATTCCTATTAAATCCAAGACCCGTCCTATCTCCTTTTGATTTACCCAATTTAAATAACTTTTCAAATTTTTCTTCACTATGGGTAAATTTGCACTCATACTTTTGTTTGTAGGTTTCAAGTTGAGTGACTTGGTTTTTAAGGGTTGAATTTTCATTTTTAACTTTTGTTAATTCAATTTCAATTCCCTTAAATTTGTTTAGCTCTTCATGGGCAAGTTTTAATTCAAATTTAAGTTCATTAACAACATTAGATCCAAGTTCTAGAGTTTTTAAATTACTTTGAGCATTAGACAAGTTTTCATTGGAAATAGTCAACTTGGATTTTAAATGGACAATGTTTTCATCTTGTCTTTTTAAAGTATCTCTTAGATTTAAATTTTCATTTTTAAGCTCATTACAATTTATCTTAATCTCATTTAGTTCAATTTGAGCATTAGATAAATTTTCTTTAGAGATAGTTAACTTGAATTCAAGATTGTTAATGTCTTTATCTTGCCTTTGATCTCTTAATTTAGAATTTTCCTTATTAAGATTGTCATAACCTATCTTTAAATCTTTTAATTCATCTTGAGCATTATATAGGTTATGCAAAGAGATCATGAACTTAGATTCTACACAATTTATTACTTCATCTTTCTCTCTAAGTTCATCTTTTGAAGAGACTAATTCTTTGTTTAGTCTTTGAGATTCTTCTTTTAATCTTTTATTCTTCTTAGAAAGCTCTAAGGATAATGTACACAAATCCTCATAAGCTTGTTCAATGTCATTATCATTTTCATCATTTTCTTCCTCTTTTAATTCAAATTGAGATTCATTAGTTTCAATGTTTGAATCTCCAATAGATGGAAGAAGAAGGAGGGGTCTAGAAGAATCTACCAAAGAATCTACAAAGTCTAAACTAGTGGAATCCATTCTTATGATTTTCATGGAGGCACAACACTAGGGTTTTGACTCTAGGTTTTTACACCTAACAAGAGTTCCAAACACTTGATCCTAATATAGAGCACGAGGCTCTGATACCAATTGAAAGTCCTTGGGATCCTAACCCTAGAGAGGGTGAATAGGGTGAGCTACTAATTAGTGACCAATTATGACCAATTTTAACTTCTTTAAATTAACTAGTCACTTGTGATGATTAACAAACAAAATGCGGAAGCTAATAAACAAAATCACCACATAGCACACACCATAACACAATGATTTATAGTGGTTCGGCCTCAATGCCACATCCACTACCGGCTTGTGTTCCTCACACCCCACCGGATTTCCACTATTATGCTTTTCAAAAGGCTAAGCAATAACCTCTTTAACTATGCTTTTCTAGGCTAAGCAATAACCTTACAATGTGCTTTTATAGGCTAAGCAATAACCTTTACACAATGCTTTTCTTAGGCTAAGCAATAACCTTTACAATAAAGGATTTCTCTCAAAGAAAGTGTCTTCACAAAACACTCTAAGAGATTACAATTAAGCTCAATAAATTTGCCTCTAAGATAGGCGGATATGAAAGTGAATAACAACTCACACAAACACACTAAGAATTACAAAGATAAATGTTTATGAGGTGTGTGAGTGAAAACTTCAATCAAGTTTAAAATTAAAGCTCAATCAAAATATATGCTTAAAGCAATTCAAAAGTTTAATGCTCATAAAAAGATTTGATTGAAGTGTTATGCAAATCACATGTACACAAATACTAACTTGTAAATGATTTATGAAAATCAAGATGACACAAGTTGTATGAAATTAATTATGTCTAAACATGTGATGCACATTCAATGTTGTTTTCAAAACAAATTAGTTTAACTAAAGTTCAAATAGATTGAAAACAACAAAGAGAGTTTCAAACAAGTTAATGTATCATGCTATAAAGAAATCAAAGATTTTGGCTAAGCATGATTGACAAGGTTTAAAACAAAACTTGGTTTGAAATCAAGGGTGAAGAATCCAATAACTAAAATCAAAGATTAAGAGAAGAGTGGATTCAACACATCATAGTTAATATGCTAAAAATCATTTACCAATAATTTAGTCAAAGCATAAAACATATGATTAATAAAAGTAAAGCTTACTTGATGATTTAACTTAATGACCCAAGCTTGAGCTTTACTAATGACCCCCTTGATCTCTCTTAGTTCATCCCCTTTTCCTTGTCTCCAAACACCTCAAAGAAGGCTTAAGAGTTCTAAAATCTTCAACCCCTTTTCAATGGGAATGAACCCCTTTTTATACTCAAAAAGTTGAGTTCTGCGAGTGCCCGGTCGACCTGCACTTTCCCGGGTCGACCTGGGCTTCAACGGTCATAAAACTGACCGTTTGACAAAAGGCTCAACGGCCACTTTTTCGGTCGACCTGCAGTGTCTTCGGTCGACCGGGTCCATGGGCTCGGTCGACCGGCCACACTGCGGGTCAACCGGGTCCCCTGGACCATTTCCCCCAAAAATGCATATTTTGCATATTTTAAAGTATTTTTCCTTGGGGATTTTTTGGGCCAATAAATCAAGCTTGGAATCATGTTTTAAATCAATTCTAAGCGGCTTAAAAACATGAACCATAAAAAGCCAAAAAGATTTCAAACTTTTAAAAACAATGGCTTGCTTGATTCTTAAAAATTCTTTTCAAAACTAATTGCATCCAAGTATAAAAACAAAACATGCATGAACCAAGATTTCTAAAAACAATGCATGTGAAAAACCAGATTTCAAGATTTTCTAAATCAATGCATGTGTGTGAATTCAAATGATGAATAAGATGAATGATGCATCCATCAAATTGCAATAAACAAAAACCTAACAAAGCCGACTCGCTGGAGTAGCATCTAAATTTGACTCGCTTGTGTAGCTACCTGATCTTGCATCATGTGCTGCTGTCACCGCAAATCCTCTTGTCCCTTCTGCGCCTCTTCACACTGTCGCCACATATCCTCTTGTGCCTTCTGCAACTCTTCACACCGTTGCCGCAACTCCTCTTGTGCTCTCTGCGACTCGGATAGCTGTTGCCGCAAGCTGCTCACCTCAGTCGCCACCACAGTACTGCTGGATATTGATGCTGGGCCCCTCGAGTGGTACCCTTGCCTCCTCGCGACCCTCTTCCCTAGCACATCCTCTATCAATTGTTGCTGCGCCACTGGGGAGACGCTCACCTCAGACTGCTACAGTCCCAACTCCAACCTTTGCTGCATTCTCAAAGAATTTATATAAACTTATAATATATGTAAATGCCACTATATCAAGTATGACATACTAATGAATTTTCAATAACTCACATGTGTCGCTTCAGCATGAGGTGTGATCCACTTGTTCTTCTTCTTGCTCCAATGTTGTTGACGGTATAATTCCGCTTGGGAGGAAGGAGCTTCATCAGCAGGAGTGATTGACAACCGCTGTGCAAAAGACTGAGAGACAGAGGTATGAGTCGTCTTCACTTGCCTCCGGCTCATTGAATTCCTTTCTGACTGAAGCTGCAAATTACAAGTAAAAAAGAATGTAGTTAGATTATTTAGAAAAAGCTCAAGGGAACATAACAATGGATTTAGTTACCTTCCACTCAGTTGTCTCCCATCTATGCTCTATCATCAATATCCACTGGGTCGCCCTCTACGGATCCGGTGGGTACTGCTTTGGATCATGTCCCTCTCCCAACAACTGCTTATACTTCCTGTGAAGCTTGGACCTGAACTCCCTATATATATATGCATGGCAAGTTTGTGGACGACCATTTTCACGGCCTGGTCGGTCTTCCATTCGCCGAAGTCAAACTTTTGCTGTCATTTCAAACTCCATAAGTTGAGTAATAAACAATGATGCATTTAAAGGCAACAAAACAAATCAAATTCCATATCCATCAGATAATTTCAAGTAATTATCTTCATGAGTGCCAAAAGGGGAGCAACCAAAAAACTACCGACATTGACAAAATTCGAAGCATATGGAATAGGAAGTCAAAGTTCATTTTATTACCGACGTTGCCATGTAGACTGCCTCCCTAGTCCCTTCATCAACCATGATCCATGTTGGTTTGTCATAAGGTGCAATCCTCCAGATATGACTGCCCAGCTCAATAGCAAATGTGGAAGCATTTGCACCCTAGAATGCCCCCGAAATCTCACCCAACGGAAATTCAACTTAACACCAAGAGCCTTCATCCTCTTCTTCGATGCTGAGCCCACCACCTTGGCCTACACACGTCGAGTGGTTGATGCTACAACCATTAAAAATAAAGTAAAGTGTTACTTAAACATAAACAAATGAAGTTTGGAATATAATAGGGTCCAATATTACTTACCAACGCTACTATCCGTACTAGGAGGGCCTAGTCAAATCTGGATCGAGTTGACTAGCAGCATTGGCACCGATTTCCAGTTGACTGGCATCACGCTCTGGGACCGTAGACTGACTGGCAGCACGCTCCGGGACCGTAGACTGACTGGCAACACGCTTCGACTGACTGACTGCACTGCGGTGCCTCTGTCTCCCTTGACCAACCATGTTTGCGAACTGAATAACACAATCAACGAGCATATATAAATCAACAATACTTGACATAATTGAAAGATGTAGTATTTGACCCGTATAATAACATGTAACATTAATAATCTACCACACTCACAGTACTCTTACCTCATCTTCCAAGTCATCTTCACCCGAGGAACTCAACTCTTCCTCACTCCTGGATGGCCTGTACTCCATGTTGACCTCATCATCTTCCTCTTCAGGTGAGACCCGGCGTCGACCTAGACCTTCAAGTGCTTGTTCCAATGGCCGTGCGCCCAGCTCATTTAATCTGGGGATTTTCCTTTGAATGTTACTATTTTGATTTGCCCCATAAGAATTTTTCTCCTGGGTCAATGCTCCGGGCTTGACAAAAAGTTTTCTTTTGGGAAGCATTTTTGGCTGCTATGATTAATAAATTGACATAAAATAAAACATATATGCTTAGAACACACATGCGGGAGGAACAACTTACAACTTTAAACCATATGCCCATAGCACAAACATCACATATTTAGCAAGAGCAAGGGTAGGAATCACAGACGGCCCACTATAAAAATACAAAGATTTCTTATACACCACCATCCAGAGAACCAACCAAATGCTACAAAGCCAATAAGACATGCCTTCTATACGAGTAACACTAAGGAGAAGAGCCTCAAGACACCTATTTACACACAAGTAGACACTTGAAACAGAGAGTTAGCAGCATTCCAGAAAAAAACAAAAACAAAAGGATCAAGCCAATCAAATAAAAAAGATTTAATAAAGTTATGACAACCTAAGTATTTTTTACACCCAGAAAAACACTCCTGACATATTATCATCATCATTAGAACCTTAACGCAACCATGTTAGGGACAGCTACATGACTTTCATATGTCCATTCCAATTTATACCGGCCCAAATCCGCAGATGGGTTGCACTTTAATTCTAGTTCAGACCAAAGAAACTAAGTAATAAATGGATAGATTGCACTTTAATTCTTACATGAGCCAATTCTAACTAGATGAGAAAATGATGTATGGTTTACAGCCTTAAGACCAAATTAGAAACTACACTACATAATTCTTACATGATCCAATTCAGAGTGCCTTTCACCAAATGCAATCCAATAATCAACAGCAACAGAGAGGAAGTCATTTTACCATTCAACTATGCAGGTGATTACACATTTACACATTGGTGTCATCAATTCATGAATTAAAAGAGGTGTAGTCAGACTGATCACAGATGGACCCATGAGGTGCACATATAGTTACACGATAATTGTTTCTCAACTAACATTTTTCGTCTCTGTTATTGCGTGGGCATGTGCTTTGAGAAATATCAATAAATACCTAATCCACTCTTAAGAGAGGAAATATAAGCTAACAAAATCAAAAGGTATGAAAGAATAGATTTGGCCAAACTGAATCTCAATTCCTTAAAAATCGTCTTTAATCCTCAAGAAGAAATGCAGATAGATAATACAGATATAGACTAACATACACATCAAGAAACATTTATCCTATTAAATAAATATATAGGGCATCTCAGCTATTATCCCCCCTTTAATTTCATCACTGACAATCAAAGTGCAAGGATAACACTAGGAAATTGATCATCATAGATGCTTGAATAAAGTCTACAATAAATGGTTATAAATAATAAATGGGGTAAAAACAAGACAGGACCGTAAAGACCACAAGTACTCCAACAAGATCTAATTTCCAAAACAGTAAATAGACGAACTGGTACTTCAAGTGTCAAGACAAGGAGTGAGGTTAAAGCCAACCAATATAACAATATATACACATCCAAGTGCATGATGACTACAAGATTTTGTAGAAATGGATCCACTAAACATGAAATACTTATGTGCATGCCAATCCAGACTCTCTAAATCAAGGATCCCATTATAGATCAGAAGTCACTGAAAATTGTATTGATCGAAATCAATACAACTAACAAATCTGGTTGGCAGCCAGCAAATGCATGAATGGAAACAAAATAAAATAAAAAGTTCTCACTGTATTCCTGTAAACCACGACACTCTTTGTGTTCCGCACCAATGGTCTACTTTTAGCCCTTATAAACAACTTCATAAAAAATATCAATGAAAGTTGTATGGTAGAATCCAGGATGAAGTTGTATGGTGTATATTGGTCGCAAATAATGTGCTAATGAGTCAGACAAAATGGAAAGTAAATCATATGAAGTTAGATTTCAACTTCCGAGAAAAACTTAATGTCTGGTAGGCAGTAAATGATAACCTTATTAGAACTTCGGAGAGAAAAACTGGTTTTCATTAGACCAGAAAAAAAAGGATCGAGTCAAAATTTAAAACAAGCATGTGGCACGGTTTATTAGGTTCTGATACTTGAGAACTATAGGAGAAATGGAGGGATTAACAATAACACTATAACTAGATTTGGTGCACGACGTCAAAGTGGACGCAAGCCAGCAGAACATATGTAAACATCGAATGCCACCTCCATTAAAAAAATATGTTTGTCCGGAGCTTAAAAATGTAAAACAAAGAAAAGGAAAAGATATTTGTAGAAAGAAGCAAATGCAATGGAGACTCAAGAACAGATAAAATTAAAAGATGAATACATAACAGGTTATTACACGAGAATCCAGCTTAGGCATCTCAGTACGAATGTGCATTTGCATTTAAGGCCAGAAATAACCCTGTGTAATAACTGAGCACATGCTAGCATAAAGGATAGACATCTCAGAGAGTAAAGGCATGTACAAAGTCGTAGGAGCAGGAGGCCAACGAAGACTTGGAAATAGTTATGCAAGACAAGTTATATTGTGAGATGACAGAGAAAAATAGATTGCATTATCCAGCTAAAGCCAATTCAACCAGCTGATCCAGTACATTTGGGTCTCAGAACTCTGATGTGACCAAGTCTAACATGGCATCAAAGCCACATTCTTGATGGTTCAAGAATCATATTTTTACTCTACAAATCCCCAACTGTGAGCTTTAATCTTTAGGTAGACTCACTGACATTCATCCAAAGTAGATTAAAGGATGAATCATGTACACGAGTTTCACAAGGTTCGAGTTTCAGAAGGTACTCCTTCCTGCCAACTTCTGTGATTCTTGAATCTAATAGGCCAAATCTGATTAGATGTGAAAGCTCCTCTATAGAACTACCACCCTTTTTATAGATGCCTATAGCTACTTATTTGTATTTTCTATTATTTCTATTTTTCAAAAATGCCATTTCTCATTGCAAATAAATCTCTACAAGTACTATTTCAAAAATATTTATTAAATATTGTCACTACACATGGATTATATTGTCAAATACTGCCTAGTTCATTTAGTGATAGAATTACAGTCTCTTTGAACCCGCTTCAACCTTCCTGTTCCTACTCTGCTAAGTTTATTAAAAAACACCTGATAATGTTTATATCCCCCTAAATCAAGCAAGAACTACATACTTTTCTTCAAGAATGTAGAACCTTATTTTTCTTTAACACCAGGCTGTGATTACGTCTAGAAATATCGAGCAACAAGTTGCTGCTTCTGAAATAAATCAATCTATTATGGTCTTTATTTCTTCCCATGATAACCAAACATAATTAAATCCATGTTTGTAAGAGCAATCAGAAACCTATGATGCCAAGAAATGGCAGGAATACGGTAGGGACAGAGATTTACCCTTAAAAAAAGTTAAGTATCTAATACGGTGCGACACAATACGTTGCCCATTTTGAAGTATTAGTGCATCACAGTCAATAACAATCGTTGAGACATACTTGCCCTATTTAATTAGAACTTATTGATATAAACAGCCAGAAAAACTGTGAAGATAAGTGTATGACAAACAATAACAAGATTCAAAACTGGATCACAAATTCAGATAAGTCGCCAATCAGGATGCCTCCTGGAAAAGTTTGGGACTGCTAAGGTTGTTTCTCTAACTAATTAATTGGACTCTGTAAAGTCAGATTTATATCAAATGAAATCTTTTGACAGAAAATAAATTTTAAAAATAAAATGTACAGTCAAAAGTTATTGTTTTGTATCAGTTGGTTAAATTAATAATAATATCAAAGAGAAATTCATCCATAACTTCTACTCTGAAGTGACCAGGAAGGCCTCAGATCTGAGTTTAAGCCTTTACATGGTTTATCATAATATCAATTTCTGCTCCTGTCCACCAATGCCAATATTGCCAAGCTAAATGCAAAAAAGACATATATTCTATGCAATTTGAAGATTACAACCTTTGATACTATTCCTATTATCAATCCTAACACAACTCATAAACAACACTATCTAGACAGAATTAAACAAGGGCATTTCAAGACATTTGGACATTCCCATGATCGAAAGATGTCATTATTGTCAAAAACACTAAGTAAGAAATTGAATTGTCTACCTTGATCTAGAGAGCAAAGGGTCCCAACAACAAAAGTATTTTTTATATTTTTCATAGCTAGTCGCAACTATATCAACCCAATCAACACAAGTTGAGTCAACTTTACACCATGCATGATTCCACTCTGTTCACATGTGATGTGGTTTGAGTCAGTGATCTATGTATCTAAAGGCCGAACTCAAAGGGTAAGGGCAATCCAAGTTCAGGGAGAAAGGGTCACAACAACAAACGTCTTTTTTATACTTTTCATAGCTAGTCGCAACTTCTTTGAGTTAAGAGCAATGAAGGAGACTCCAATGTGCCTTTCATGTTGATGGTTTATTTTAGCACTTGGTTTATGTTAGTCTTCCATGTGTCATGTCTCAACATGTATTTGTACCCAATCCAAAGAAAAGTGAAAAAAATTAACTGCAGTGTGAAATTCACTAAATTGTAGTGCATAATTAACGTTTTTCGACATTTTTATATATGATTATAGAAGTAGTTTACATATCAAAAAAAGACAAAACAAGTTTACATATCATATTCCATATCAGAATCAATATCAGCCTCGGACTGATCAGTTTCATCTTCATTTACGTATTCTGCCAATGTTTCATCCTCATTATCACCATTATCGACAATGGGTTCATCACGGCCGGCTATTGGTTCATTATCCTCAAGGATGATCTCTAGTTCAATGTCATCCCTTGTGTAAGGAAAGGAAAAATCCTCTTGAACAGGGACTGAGACACTTTCATTGGTTCCTTCCTGTTGGTACGGCTCATTTGTCACATTTTGTCCACTATCTTCATCTCGATTTGGCACAACCCAAATTCCTCGATGCTTGACACGTCCCACAACTTTCAATTTGGGCCTAATTTGGTATCATTGACATAGAATACCTGGTTTACCTGATTTGGCAAGGCAAATGGATCCTCCTTATACCACCGACCCCTAACGTCAATGCTTGTGACATGTGCATCGATATGTATTCTATCTTTACGCCCGGTATTATACCACTCACATTTGAACAAAACCACTTTAGAACCATTAATGTATGACAATTCAAATATGATGGACACATAACCAAAAAAGTCAATTATTTTGCCATCGTGTTCCCCCTCAACAACCAACCCACTATTTTGGCTCTTGTGACAGTTGTCGCGATCTCTAGTGAGGAAACGAACACCATTGACCATACAACCTGAATATTGATGCACTAGACAATTAGGACCATTTGCCAATGCCCACAGTTCATCGGTTGCATATTGAGATCGTTGAGATCTCAGTTGATTCATCTGCATTAATTAATAGAGCATGAAACATATTAATTAGGTTACACGAGTGCTTAATGTTTCGGGTTGACAACATTTATTGTGAGTTTATCGTACGTACATGATTTTTGAACCATCCTGAGAGCTCTTCTCGTTGTATATCAGTGATGTTGCGTCCCCAGGCACGTGCACTTGCCTCTTGTGCTCCTTTCTTAGGGGATTAGTGACAAACAGTGATATTAGTGACACAGAGGGAGATAAAATTTTTTACATGTTATGATTAGTTAAACTGAACCACTTACTCTAGATAAGGTATGACCTCAAGAGTATTATACAACACAAACCAATGGGCCAGGTTGCGTTCCCTATGTGACACGTTGGGAGCCCACGTGATAGGTGCAAAGGGACGAACGCGTTGGGTGAAGACGTCCAACCCCGGGCCTCGTTCGCCCCCATAGTCATTCCGTTCTTCAAGAACTTCTCCCTTTAGGTACCTCTTGATAAAATTAACACTCTCTTTGGCAATGTATGCCTCTGCGATCGAACCTTCTGGCCGAGCTCGATTGGTTACGTATTTCTTAAGGGTTCCAAGAAACCTGTAGACATAGCGATCAACAATTAAGATTAAAAAACTAAAATACCTTCACACTAATCAACAATATAAAGATGGGTAATGCAATCACCTCTCAATTGGATACATCCATCGATATTGCACCGGTCCGGCAAGCATGGCCTCGCACGGTAAGTGAACTGCCAAATGGACCATTACATCAAAAAATGCCGGAGGAAAAATCCTCTCCAACTTACACAATATGAGTATTATCTTTTTCTCAAGTACTTCCAAGTGGCTCCGTATTAATGTCTTCGAGCAAATGTCCTCGAAGAAGCTGCTCAGCTCAAATAGTGTTGTGCATATCTCGTTGTTCACATACCCACGCATGCCAATCGAAAGAAGACGTTGCAGAAGAACATGGCAGTCATGGCTTTTCAGGCCAGCTAATTTTCCGTTCTTCGAGGTCACGCACCTCGATAGATTCACAGCATACCCATCTGGGTACTTGATCGATTTCAGATATTCACAAAAACCATCTCTCTTCTTTGGGGACAATGTGTATGAAGCAGGGGGCTTCTCATTTCCCCATCCATTGCTTCTACTCCGTAGATGCAATTCTGGCCTAATATTCATATCTGCCAAATCCAGACGGGCATACTCGGTGTCCTTGTTCCTCTTGTCCATGCCCAACATTGTGCTAAGGTGACTTTCACATATATTCTTCTCTACGTGCATGACATCAATGTTGTGTCGAGCCTTTAGCTTCTTAAAATATGGAAGCTCATAAAAAATGCTTTTCTTCTTCCAATTCAAGTCTTCAGGATCACGAGGTCTTTTCTTATTGCTAGAGTGCTTCCCAAACCTTGTATCCAGCAATCGATCCAATTGTGCTTGTACCTTTTCCATCGCCGGCAACTCCAATGACTTCATCTGATTCTCATTCTTACCATTAAAGTCCTTAAGGCGTCGCCAGGTGTGCTTCCTTGGCAAGTAAGCTCGATTGCCCATGTAACCAACCTTCCTTTTCAACTTAACCGCTAAGAATTCGTCATTACAAGGGGGACAAGCCATGTAACCTTTTGTGGTCCACCCAGACAAGTTACCACATGCAGGAAAGTCGTTTATGGTCCACAACAAAGCCACACGCATATTGAAGGTCTGTTTCCTAGAGGCATCGTAAGTTCCAACACCTTTCTCCCACAACTCCTTCAACTCTGTTGGAATTTGAGATGACTTGAGAAGCTTTATGAAGAATTGAAGTGATTAGTATCTCAAGCATTGTTTTGAGTTGGAATTATTGTCAACACAATGTCACAAGCATGATGTTAATAGGTTGGTGTTGATAGAGCTTAAAAGTAAAATCAGAGTTGAAACAGTTCAGGAATTCAGAATTCCTGAAGCAGAGTGTGCGGTCGACCGGGCACCCCATGCGGTCGACCGAGAAAGAGAAACCTGCAGAAAAAAGTTTCAGGTAGCTCCCAGTTATTTTCGTGACACAGTGTGTCGTCGGTCGACCGGGACCCCAGGATGTCGACCGAGCACGATAGTTGTCTGCTTCCAGACTGTGTATGATGTCGACCGAGCAAGGAAGGATGTCGACCGAGCACGGGAACCAGAGTTGCGCAGAAACAGAAGTCTTGCACGAAAATTCAGCATTCTTATTTATTTCGTTTAGGACTCTTTCTAAACGAATTGTAGCCTATTTTGAACACTCTTAAAGGTTACCATAACCTATATAAAGGCATGTTTGGTTCGTTTTTAACAAGACACCAGAGAGAAAGAAGAGAAGAGAAAAGAGAAGAAAAGAGAGAGAGTTTTGGAGAGAAGAGAGTACTGTTGCTGTGTGCAGTATTGTTAGAAGTTTCTACAGCAAGTGTGGACGAGGATGTGCTCTTGAAGATGGTGTTTCGTCCATAAGATAAGTGTCTCTCTGTTTATGCTTTAATTTTCAATTTGTAAGGGATTGAGAAAGAGAGATTGTAGAGGGGAAGGGCTGTAGAAAAAGGTTTCTACTTTAATTCTGTAGAACATCAAGTTGGTGCTTGGTGTCTGGGGTTTGGTGATCCTATCTGTTGGTGCAGATAAATTGTAAAGGGAGTCGGTGCTTCCTAGATAGTTGGTGCTATCTGAAACTAAAGGGAGTAGGTGCTTCCTAGATAGTTGGTGCTATCTGAAACTAAGGGTTGGTACTCTTTGTCGTTGGTGCGACTAAATAGATTCAGATCTGTCCCGGATTGGTGTTCGGACAGTCTTTGAACCGTGGACGTAGCCTTTTGGTGAACCACGTTAAATCTGGTGTCCTTGTGTGATTTGATTTGCTTTTGTTGTTAAATTGGATCTGTTTGTAAGGAATCACTTATTCACCCCCCCCCCCTCTCAGTGATCGCGATATCTAACAATTGGTATCAGAGCGTAAGGCTCCCTTGATAAGCTTAACACGCTAAGGGTGATCTCTTGTCAAATCACATGGCAACCAATACAGGTAATAAGAAAGCACCTTTGTTTGATGGTTCTAATTACTCATTCTGGAAGATCAGAATGCAGGCTTTCATTAAGTCACTTGGCTATGATGTCTGGGAGACTGTCAGAGTTGGTTACAATATTGCCATTGTACCCAATGATGCTGCAACGAAGAAGTTAGCAGACAACGACTCTAAGGCGCAGAATGCACTCTTTAGTGGCCTTGTGGATAGCGAGCTGGTCAAAGTAATTGCATGCAAAACAGCCAAGGAAATATGGGACAAGTTGAAAAGCATTTATGAAGGAGATGAGAAGATCAAAGAAGCAAAATTGCAAACCCATCGCTCTCAATTTGAATCTCTTCGCATGGAGGAAAGCGAGAATGTTGACTCATATTTGCAACGAGTGAATGAAGTCACGAATGACATTCGTGGACTAGGGGAGGAGATTAAAGAACCAGTCATCGTCAAAAAAGTTCTAAGATCTCTTCTTCCCCGGTTTGATTCAAAAGTCTCAGCCATAGAAGAAGCTAAGGATCTGAATGAATTTTCCATGGATGAGTTGCATGGTTCACTCACTGCCTATGAGATGCGCATAGGTAAGACGTCTTCATCTGATAGAGAAGCGGCCTTCAAAGTTCAGAAAAAGGGAAAAGAGACTGTTGGTCATGATTCTGATACTGATGATGATGAGCTTGAGGCTCAGTTTGTTAGAAAGCTGAAGAAAGGAAGCAATGGAAAGTACAAAGGGAAGTTACCCTTTAAATGCTTCAATTGTGGCGGTGTTGGTCACTTTGCTGCGAAGTGTCCGCTGAAAGAAAATAATGATGATGACTCTTATGTTGATAAGAGTAAGTGGAAGAAAAATTTCAGAAAGAGGGGCAAAGCAAAAAGCTTCATCAGTCAATATAATGACAGCACGTCTGAAACTTTAGACGATGATGAATCAGCCGAGGCAACTGAAGCTCTCTTCATGGTTACCGTTGAAGAAGAAGAGGAGCAAGAGCCGGAAGAGGAAGAGGAGGCTGAGGTCAATCTCGAAGAAGAACTCATTGCCGCACTTGAGGAGCTTAGCATGGAACGAAAAACAAGTAAGAAAAATCTGAAACTTCTTCATGAATCTGAAAGTTCAATTATTGCTTTGAAAACTCAAGTTGAAGAATATAAAAGAATGGTGGAAGTCCTTCAAAATCAAATAAGTATCAAAAAGGAAGAGGCTATGAAACTTGAAACTGAAATCGCTAGAGCAAAGGCTGAAAACTTGGAAAGTAGCCGAAAACTCAAAGCACTCCAAGCGATTGAAGGTATAATGAAACTCAATGAAATTCTGAAAGTTCAAAAGCCCTTCCACAATAAATTTGTATTGGATTTGAAACCGGAGAGTCCTCTAAAGCTGCACCTTCTTTGTTTATGAGACACAGTGCCATACCTCTCAAGGCTACAAAGCTTCAAATCAGCCTAGTATTGAGACGGTCAATAAGAAAAGGTTTGTGGAGTTTAACCAGCCACCTAAGAAAGGAAGAATGTTCAGATTCTATGGTTATTGCTTTCATTGCAATAGATATGGACATAAAAGAGCTGATTGCAAATTCTATGTTAGAAACATCCCATTTGTGACTAGGAACCTTTTTCAATCCTAAACAGCCACAAAATTGAGTGCTATATGTGTCATAATTATGGACACTTGGCTAGGGATTGTAGGTTGCCTATAGCTAACCAATTTCAGGTTGAAAAGAAACCCAAGTTAGTTAAGGCATGGAGGGCAAAGAAAAGGGAAGGTAATTCCAAAGAATCTCTCATTGTGCAAACGGCATTCAATGCACAAAAGAAGACAGCACCATGGGTCCTTGATAGTGGTTGTTCAAGCCATATGACAGGTGATAAGGAAAAATTCGTCAAATTACAGCACTATGAAGGCGGATCAGTGAAGTTTGGTAACAATGATGGTGCCAAAATCTGCGGAAAAGGTGTTGTTCAGCTAAAGGCAAATAAGATCAGATCAGCGAGGTCTTATATGTGTCTGGACTAAGACACAACTTGCTTAGTGTGAGCCAAATCTGTGACAAAGGCCACGAAGTTGTCTTCACTAAGAATGGTTTTGCTATCAAGAAGTGTAGCAACGGCAAAACAGTGGCTACTGGATCTAGGACTGCTGGAAATCTCTATACATTGTCAGATGGAGATGAAAAGACTTGCTTGATGAGTCGGACAGAGGAAAGTTGGTTGTGGCACAAACGCCTTGGGCATCTAAACTTTGATAACATGTCAAAGATTTGCAATTCTAAGGCTGTCAGAGGTATGTCTACAGTTGAAAAGCCTTCCAACCCCATTTGCGATTCTTGTCAAAAGGGAAAGCAAACGAGGGTAATGTTCAAGTCAAAGGAGCATCATTCAAAGAAACCTCTTGAGCTAGTGCACACTGATCTCTGTGGACCGATGCGAACTCAAAGCACCAATGGAGATAAGTATTTTATGTTATGCATTGATGATTATACTCGTATGACATGGGTATTGTTTCTTAAGCATAAACATCAAACACTTGATCGTTTTAAAGTGTTTAAAGCACAGGTTGAAAATATGCTTGGAAAACGTATCAAGATTTTAAGGTCTGATCGAGGCGTGAATTCACATCTGAAGAGTTCACTAACTATTGTGAGCACCATGGAATTCAAAGACAGTATTCAGCCCCTAGAACTCCACAGCAAAATGGAGTTGTAGAACGGAAAAATCGCACCGTTCAAGAGATGGCTCGTACAATGCTAACTGAGAGCAAGCTAGCTGACAAATACTGGAAGGAGGCAATCCATACGGCTGTATACATTCAGAATCAATGCTTGATCAGGCCACATGAAGACAAAACTCCTTATGAGCTATGGTTTGGGAGAAAAGCAACAGTCAAGCACTTCAGAGTCTTCGGTAGCAAGTGTTACATCAAGCGTCTTGAACAAAATCCGGGCAAATTTGATGAAAGAGCTGATGAAGGTATATTTCTGGGTTATTCCTCATCTAGTAAGGCTTACAGATGTCTTAACAAAAGGACCAGAAAAATTATAGAAAGTGCCGATGTTAGAATTGATGAAAACCATGAATCAAAGAATGGAACTCATTATGACAGTCCCGTTTATGAGGACTCAAGTGAGATTGATGATGAAGTGGCTAAACCTAATGATTCTGAGAAATCAAAGGATGACTCAGAGGATGCTACACCTAGAAAGAAAAGCACTTGGGTAGAGCAACACCCTAAGGATCAAATCATTGGAGATCTTGAGATCGGTGTTAAAACAAGACAAAGTGTAGTTAGCAATTACTCAATTGTGTCCACCATTGAACCCAAGACTGTGGCTGAAGCCAGTCTCGATGAAAGTTGGTTGAAAGCTATACATGAGGAGTTGGAGCAAATTGAGAAGAACTCCACTTGGGAACTAGTTTCTAGACCTACCGATAAGAATGTTATTGGTACTAAATGGGTCTTTCGGAATAAGCTGAATGAAGATGGTCAGGTCATACGAAACAAAGCAAGGTTGGTTTGTAAAGGCTATGCTCAAGTTGAAGGCATAGATTTTGAAGAGACCTTTGCACCGGTGGCTCGTCTGGAAGCCATTCGTATGTTTCTTGCATTGGCTGCATACAAAACCTTCAAGGTATTTCAGATGGATGTAAAGTCAGCCTTCTTGAATGGATTACTTGAAGAAGAGGTCTACATTGAGCAACCTGATGGTTTTCCTATTAGCAAAAATTCAGACCTAGTGTGCAAGTTGAAAAAGGCTCTTTATGGGCTGAAACAAGCGCCAAGGGCGTGGTATGCAAGGCTGGACCTATATCTCCGCAAGATCGGTTTTGGAAAAGGACTGGTTGATAGCAATCTTTATGTCAAAACAGAGTTGAGCAAACAGCTGGTTGTCATTGTTTATGTCGATGACATAATCTTTGGTGGCAACGATGAAGAAATGTGCAGGAATTTCGCTGAAGAGATGAAGAAAGAATTTGAGATGTCAATGCTTGGAGAACTAAAGTTCTTCCTTGGTTTACAAGTTCAGCAGCTGAAACATGGTATCTTCATATCACAGATGAAATACATCAAGGAAATGCTGAAGCGATTTAACATGGAAGACAGCAAGCCTGTGAGCACACCAATGACAACGAACACAAAGCTAAGCAAAGATGATAAGGGTTCGTCCGTTGATCACACCACTTATCGTTCTATGATAGGAAGCTTGCTTTATTTGACTGCTACAAGACCGGATCTTCTGCAAGCAGTATGTATGGTGGCTCGATTTCAAGCATCACCAACTGAGACGCACCTCACAGCAGTAAAAAGGATATTTCGATATCTGAAAGGTACCATGGAGCTTGGCATTTGGTATCCTAAAGGCAAATCCTTCACTCTTGTTGCATACTCTGACGCCGATTGGGCTGGTTGTATAGATGATCGCAAGAGTACAAGCGGTGGTGCATTCTATCTCGGTGACAGGTTGGTGGCATGGCATAGTAAGAAACAAGACTCAGTATCTCTTTCTACAGCAGAAGCGGAATATATTGCAGCGGCAACTTGTTGTACACAAGTGTTATGGATGCGGCAAATGCTCTCTGATCTAGGAGTTCCGACAACAGATCCTACGCCGATCCTCTGTGACAACACAAGTGCAATTCACATCTCCAAGAATCCTGTTCAACATTCTAGAACGAAGCATGTTGCAATTCGCTATCACTTTCTCAAGGAAAAGGTTGCAGATGGTGAGGTAAAGTTGGAATATGTCCCAACTACTGAGCAAGTTGCTGATATCTTCACAAAACCTCTGCCAAAGGAAGTCTTCGAGTATCTCCAAAAAAAATTAGGAGTTACTCACTCTCCTAATCCTTAGGAGATGGGCTTGAAAGGGGGAGCAAAGTATTCCTTGAATATCCTATTCGCTCCTTCGTTGGTCCCTTTGGACTTGTTGTCAAAGGGGGAGAAAGACTTAAGCTAGGAGAAAGCTATGTTAGAAGAAGTTATGCTATGATAACTTTGGGGAGATTGGTATCAAGAGTGTTAGAGATCTTGATTCTATTTTTTTAAAGACAGGGGGAGACTATGGTTCTGAAGAAGCTTCATGAAGATCAACTAGTTTAATGTGTTCTAAGTGTTGAAGTTCCAAAAGTGTTGCCAACAATTCCAAAGGGGGAGATTGTTGGAATTTGAGATGACTTGAGAAGCTTTATGAAGAATTGAAGTGATTAGTATCTCAAGCATTGTTTTGAGTTGGAATTATTGTCAACACAATGTCACAAGCATGATGTTAATAGGTTGGTGTTGATAGAGCTTAAAAGTAAAATCAGAGTTGAAACAGTTCAGGAATTCAGAATTCCTGAAGCAGAGTGTGCGGTCGACCGGGCAACCCATGCGGTCGACCGAGAAAGAGAAACCTGCAGAAAAAAGTTTCAGGTAGCTCCCAGTTATTTTCGTGACACAGTGTGTCGTCGGTCGACCGGGACCCCAGGATGTCGACCGAGCACGATAGTTGTCTACTTCCAGACTGTGTATGATGTCGACCGAGCAAGGAAGGATGTCGACCGAGCACGGGAACCAGAGTTGCGCAGAAACAGAAGTCTTGCACGAAAATTCAGCATTCTTATTTATTTCGTTTAGGACTCTTTCTAAACGAATTGTAGCCTATTTTGAACACTCTTAAAGGTTACCATAACCTATATAAAGGCATGTTTGGTTCGTTTTTAACAAGACACCAGAGAGAAAGAAGAGAAGAGAAAAAAGAAGAAAAAAGAGAGAGTTTTGGAGAGAAGAGAGTACTGTTGCTGTGTGCAGTATTGTTAGAAGTTTCTACAGCAAGTGTGGACGAGGATGTGCTCTTGAAGATGGTGTTTCGTCCATAAGATAAGTGTCTCTCTGTTTATGCTTTAATTTTCAATTTGTAAGGGATTGAGAAAGAGAGATTGTAGAGGGGAAGGGCTGTAGAAAAAGGTTTCTACTTTAATTCTGTAGAACATCAAGTTGGTGCTTGGTGTCTGGGGTTTGGTGATCCTATCTGTTGGTGCAGATAAATTGTAAAGGGAGTCGGTGCTTCCTAGATAGTTGGTGCTATCTGAAACTAAAGGGAGTAGGTGCTTCCTAGATAGTTGGTGCTATCTGAAACTAAGGGTTGGTACTCTTTGTCGTTGGTGCGACTAAATAGATTCAGATCTGTCCCGGATTGGTGTTCGGACAGTCTTTGAACCGTGGACGTAGCCTTTTGGTGAACCACGTTAAATCTGGTGTCCTTGTGTGATTTGATTTGCTTTTGTTGTTAAATTGGACCTGTTTGTAAGGAATCACTGATTCACCCCCCCCCCTCTCAGTGATCGCGATATCTAACAAACTCATCAATCATGGGTCGGAGATAAACATCGATATCATTCCCAGGTTGACATGGCCCAGGAATAAGCAATGACATCATGAAGAATGGCTCCTTCATGCACATCCAAGGTGGCAAGTTGTACGGCATAAGTATGATAGGCCACATACTATATGAAGTGCTCATGTCCCCGAAAGGGTTGAACCCATCGGAGGCTAGCCCTAGCCTTATGTTACGAGGCTCCGCGGTAAAATCCGGGTTCTCCTTGTCAAAATCCTTCCATTCATCACAATCGGCCGGATGTCTACCTGTCCCGTCATCTCTGCGTTTGTCACTATGCCATCTCATGTGCTCAACAGTTTTTCGGGACATGTAGAGTCTCCGTAACCTCGGTACCAATGGGAAATAACGCAACACTTTATGAGGTATCTTCTTGCCCTTCACAACATTGACTCTATATCTGGACTCCCTGTATACCGGGCAATTATCCAGACTTGCATTCTCCTTCCAAAACAGGGCGCAATCATTCTCACAAGCATCAATGTGCTCGTATCCCAATCCCAAGTCACGCAGTATCTTCTTGGCAGCATAAATAGACTCAGGAACCAAATTACCGTCTGGCAAAACGGCCCTCTGTATTTGCATCAAATTGTTGAACGACCTGTTGCTCCACTTTCCCTCAACCTTCTGCTTTATCATCTTAACAACAAAGTCTAGCAGAGTGTTATCTAGAGAGCAGCCCGGGTACAGAGGGCGCTGAGAAGCATCCAAAATCCTTTCGAAGTGACGTATAGCGTTACCGTGGATGGTCTCAGGCTCAGTGTAAGTTCCCATGTAATGGTCGTGCATCATTTCTGGATATTCATCCCGATCCTCATAGTCACTATCAATATCCTCATGTCCCGGTTCGACTACTTCATTCACTGGAGGTGTTGTTTCTCCATGGTAGATCCAGGTCGTGTAGGATGCTTGCATACCCATATGGAGAATATGATATTTCACAGTAGCAAAGTCATACCTACGGCTATTCAAGCAGATACTACACGGGCAATAAATTTGAGTAGGATTCCCCGCATTCGCCTTTGCAAAATCAATAAATGACTTCACCCCTCTCTGATATTCCTGACCAAGTTTTTCCATCTTATTTTTACTATCCAGTGCCGTCCAAGTCTTGTCCATATCTAGTCTTTTTAATAGAGAAATCTAAACAAGATATCCATACAAATTAAAAGCATGCTTTCATCAAACCGATAGAAGAAAAAAAATCATAAACAAATAAATAAACAGAAATATGTAGTATATGCATTAGGAAAAGTGGAGGCTTAACTAGATGCATTAACAAAATTGGAGGTTTAAGGTTATCATGGATTATAGACAACAAGCTCATGGATCAGGTAGATTTCTCAGGTTTTCATGATGTTTTATTATTATTGTAATCTATGATGGTCAATGTCTTTGAGTTCCATGTACAGTTTTGGATGAAACACAAACCACAAATGGTCCGAATGCTATGTCCATATGGATGGTGTGTTTGTTTTTTGGTGGTGCACTGGCCTCAAATTCACATTAGGTGGGTTACTGTTGTACTGCCATTCTGTACCAAATCATTATAAGTGGCAACTGCCGATTTTGATTGAGAATGGAGAGTATGAAAACAGAAACTCACACTGCGGTTCTGGTTTCCTCATTCCATCTCATCAGATTTTGGGCAGTCTTATCTTAAGAAGTTGAGAGAAGGTGATGTAAGAAATTACTTTGAGCAGTTGATTGATGTTGTGGACTATTGCCACAGCAGAGGTGTATATCACAAAGACCTGAAGGTCATAATCAAACTCGATGTATTGAAACTCTGTTTGTCTTTGATGAAAGTAGATGACCGTATATGCTAATTTGATATGTTTGGTATTTGTTTTAATGATGTGAGCAGCCTGAAAACCTACTTTCAGATAGCAGAGGAAATCTAAAGGTTTCTGACTTTGGGCTCAGTGTATTGCGCAAGGTAAACTTAACAAAATATTTCATATGTATAAAGAAATTGCATATTGATGGTTGGACATCATGGGTGATTACAGCAAGGAGGAAAGATCAGTTGAATTAAATTCTTCATACTCAAGTGAAGACTTATCATCCTATAACCAACACCTTTAGCAACTATAAGATTTCCCTTGTATAACCAATCAGAGGATTATCCAGATATATCCTCACTTCAACAACAATTTCCTACCACACCTACACCAATGTAAGATTCTACAACATGACTTGTGGTGCTTATACTTGAGCATATAATGCATTTAAAACATAGATCCAAAGAGTAAGTCGGAAAGAAAGAGATGAGAAATCTGTAATATTTGATGAAAAAAACTGAATATCAAGAAAGTTCAATTTATAAAATAAGGATACCGAAGTTCTGATTTTTTATGAAGCAAATAAATTGAACACGCAGCAAGAAACATGCAAAATAGATTAATGAGAATTTTTGGAAATATGCAACAACGACACATTCAGTGCATGGCAGAAATTACAGTAGTGAAAGAAAGTAATAATAAATTGATGGATCAAATGTGACAAGAAAAACAAACCAAGTTTTGTCCCAACAAGAATTATGGGAACACCAGAATGAATTTAGAAAATAGGGATTTTCTTCCACCTTTGCGAAACTTTTGTTTCTTTATGTCCCTGCTTCACCATATCTCTTCTTCCATCTCCATTTTCCCCCTACGCCCTGCAACTCTCTCCGCCCTCTCTTGATCGCAGTCTTCTCCAGAGGTGCACGGAGTTTCGGAGCCGTGCACATAGAGAGGTGCACGGCCGGAAAACCCCGTGCATTTTTCATTTGCATGGTTTATCATATCCGTGCACAGATCGCAATCTTCTCCAAATGTGCACGGAGTTTCGGAGCCGTGCACATAGAGAGGTGCATGGCCGGAAAACTCGGTGCATTTTTCATTTGCACGGTTCATCATATCCGTGCACATGAGATATGCACGGCTGTCTCTCTTCCCCTTCCTGTCTCTCTCCCTCTCCCTCCCTTTCTCCCTCCCTCTCCCCGCCCTCCGCCCAGCAAGGTCACAGATGGATCAGATGGAGGAGAGCATGTGATCGGAGTCGGCGCGGACGATCGACATTGGCGGATTTCTGGAGGGAGTGGAGGTGCTCGTCGAGATCGAAGCGCTGTTGGGAGAGGAGGGTTTCGAGGTCGATGCTGCATATGGGTTGGTGGAAGGAAACTTCATGGTGGAAGTTCTCAGGTCGAGGCTGCAAGCTAAAGATCACACTGCCTCTCTCCCTCTCCCTCCCTTTCTGTCGCTCCCTCCCCTGCAAGTAGCACTGAGGGGATGGATTCATAATCAACCAAATTTCTAGAATAATAAGGACTTTTCAGGAGAAAATCTCCTCAGTATCAAACTGCAATGTTTGTTAAAATCAATCTTTTCTAATCAAACCATTCCCATACCTAGAAAAAGAACAGCAAAAAAAAATCACAAAATCAAACTAAAAACTATTGGCATGCAATCCTGTTAAAGCCGACCAAGAACAATACAAAACAGGAATTTTCTTTGGTAGCCATTCCGCTCGGAACTTTATTCCCATCTCCAGCTGATACCCAAACATCGGATGATGCTAGGGCCAAACCCAAAAGAATTCTGACATTTACGGCCTACTATTCCCGAATGAGGTAGCGAAATTGAAATCTATAATATTTCATGTTTCTCATACAAGTAATCCATATATCTCATTACAATGCAACCTAAAATTAGAAAATTTCTTCAAAAAATGATCCTAAAAATTAACTACAGAGATGAGATGCAAGATAGAAAAACCTAAATCTTCAAAATAAAAAACTGCAAAATATTAAATCCTCAAAGGCCCAAACAAAGATTATACCTTGACGGATTGATTACAGTGGAACTCTTTTCCGGTGGTGTTCTGATAGGCAAGGTCTCGGGCGGCTGTAGTGGAAGAACTTTCCAAAGAGACCAAGAGAAACCGTAGAGGATAGAGATAGAGAGAAAAAACGAGGGAAACAAAGATATAGAGAGAGGAAAAACGAGGGAAACAAAGATTTATTTATAAATTTAGGGTTTTCTAAATATATAATTTTTAACTTTTAGCGGGTCCGCTTATGTTCGCCGGTTCGTTTTGGGGATACCCCAGGACCCCCTTCGTGGAGAGCATGTTTTAAAGAAGTGGCAATCATGATGACAAAAGAATCCTACTTGACCATGATAGTTAGGACTCTTTTGCTGGCTGTCTTTCCTTTTTTGTGCTTGGATGTCTATTATTGTCATAACTCACTAGATATAATATTAAACCTGTTTAATTATATTTTGAATGGTATAGTAGTAAAGATATAGGTAAACCTGTTTAATTATTCTCCATTGTTCAATGTTCACTAATGAGTACTGAGTAATGACCTAACTCTTAAGTCTTATGCCTTTATTTCATGCTCTCGCTTTTTTTTTTTTTTTTGAACTTTCCACTACTTTCTTATTTAATATGACTAAGAAACATGAATACATGTGAAAAAACTAATCATTACTATTAATTTCTATTTATACAGCGAAACAGGACTTCATATATTGAGGGCACCGCTACGCTCCATTTTTTTTACTTACTTTTGCAAAAAAATCACATATTCTTTCATTTTACAATTTTCTGGATTTTTCGGAATGTTTTCAGATTTTTTGGGCGATTTTTTCAAATCGCACCGCTACGCTGCTATGTATCACCTGCTTCGTAGCGGTTTGGCGGTGGGCCGCTACTCCCGTCACTACCATTATTTACTAAATGGGGCTTTGCGGATGCAAATTGTGCTTCATCGCCAATAGGTAAAATAATTGCCAACATGCTTTTCACAACTTTTGCCAACGCGGTCTTACTTGTGTAGGTAAAAATAGCAATTCTCTATGACTTTTGCCAACGCAGTCCAAATATGCATCGAAAATAAGACTTATACCAACGCTAATTTTCACTGCGTCGGCAAATAATGTCGGGAAAGGTTTTCCATAGCTTTTGCCAACGCAGTCTTACTTACATCGGTAAAAGTAGCAATTGTCTGTGACTTTTGCCAACACAGATTTTCACTGCGTCGGAAAATAGTGTCAGGAAAGGTAAGTTTGTCATAGATGGGGCTTTGCAGACGCAACTCATGCATGCGTTGGCAATGATGCGAATAAAAAACCAGAGCTTTCCCAACGCACATCTGTGCGTCGCCAGTAGGCAAGATAATTGCCAACGCATTATTGCGTCGCCAATAGAAAAACACGCGTTGGCAAAGCTTTCCCTCTCTTTTGTGGGGATTTTTTGTTGGCGCCAATGTTGTTACTATAGCTTTTGCCAACGCGGTCTTACTTATGTTGGTAAAAGGATCAATTTCTATAACTTTTGCCAACGCAGTCCAAATATGCGTTGGAAATGAGATTTTTACCGACGTAAATTTTCACTGCGTCAGCAAATAGCGTCGGAAAAAGTGCAGCTTGTTGTAGTGAACAAAGTTCGTTTTATTTTATTTTTTCACAAAAATGGAAAATGAAGTCTCGATAATTGCTTCACTCCACTTCTAACATTCCTTGACGGTGACTCACAGGCTATTTATACTTTTATCTTTAAATACTCTTTATCTTTAATTTGATATTTTTATCTTTATATACTCTTACCTTTCCAACAATTTTTAGATATACTCTTATCTTTTCCAAGAAAAAAAAACTTACGGGCAACATTACTATTTATATTTGCTTCTCTCTCCACTTCTACTTTACTATTGGTGTTGTAGGTGACGGACCCACTCCCGATGAGCCCGAGATTGAGGCGATCCAAGAGGATTAGTCAAACAAGTCTGATTAGCGGAGTGGAGGTGGAGATGATGTAATATGAGTAGATTTGACTAGGTACCTTGAAGGGCTAAGATGCAAGGATCACTATAAAAAGAAAATGATTTTTCCGTTTCTCTATTAAACAAATATTTAAAGAGAAAAGTAGTACATGTCAAACTCCATAATGCAGTAATAAAAAAATAAAAATCAAAAGGTCATTTTAGAATATAAAAGTGGCACTTTCCATTTTTCGAGAATAATTATAAAAGAGAACCTTTCGTTTTGTTGAATAAATGTTGAATCGTTTAAAGTAGCAGTTCTTGAGACCCTTAAATAGATTTCATTTTGTACATCGTCCATGTTTTTGGGGACGGCTTGTTGTAATTAACATACTTTCATGTGTTTTGCAACTTTTAACTTTATGCATCGAATGGAAATGATACCTTGCTTATTTTACTGCTTATATATTGCTACTACCGTCTGTATTTACTTGTATGAAAGAGACGCTTCTGAAGTGTATGTTTATACCTATAGAGGAAATGTCAGAGACTTCAATCCACATGGGGATCAACAGTAGTGTATAAAATGTTTGGAAAGTTTTATTTGACCCCATTATTTAACTAATTCGCCTTAGGAAAAAGACTTTCCCATCACTACACCAAAAACGGGAAATTGAAACGGATTACCGTTCCTAATCCGTCTGTTTCTAATCCGTTCCTAATCCGTGTGTTCCTAATCCGTTCATCCATTCCTAAACCGTTAATTCGTTCCAAAAATAAAAAAAATTGAAACGGTTGAACGGATTAGGAACGGTAATCCGTTCCAATTTTCCATTTTTGGTATAGTGCATTGCTTTAGAATCCGGTCTGGGGCGTTATAACTTTGGTGGTAAGAGGGAGGGCTTGTGCATAAATATCTCCTTAATTTTTCTGCAGGGGTATAGGATACATGTGAGAGAGAGAAGATTCCTTCAACTTTACTTCATCTCACAGCCCAACACATTTGAACGAAAATATATACCCGTAGTTATGTTGGGTCAACTGAACAAATTTTATTTCTCCGTTTCGATTTAATTTAACTTTATTTTTGCTTCACCCCTAGAAATAGACTGGCCTTAGCTTTATGTAGTGCCTTTACATTTTAATAATCTAATTCATTTACTCGTTCTTTCTGAATCACTTCTTAAACAGTAGTCGACGTCTTGCAAACCTTTCCCATTACTTCCTTTTAGCTCTAGGTTGACTTTATCCCATATATGCCATCACTCAGATCCAATTCCAAATCTCTCTCACAAGCGGTGGTAAAAACAGCAATCAGGATCGAAGTTCTTAGTACCTCATCTTTGCTATATTCTGATCAGGTATATATGTATACCATATTTCTTAATTTTCCTATTTCCCTGCAACCCATGAGAATGGAGAACTCAGTTTCCTTCTCTTCCTTTTTGTAGTACATGTACGAAGAATATGCAGTTATTTATTTCCTTGCAACCCATGGGAACTCAGTTTAAATTCTCTTTCTTTTCTGTAGTACATGTATGAGGAATATATGCAGTTCTTTATTCTCCTTTGTGTTTGAAAAATAGGATATTTGTTCTTAACCTTGTTTCTTGATGGTCCCAAAGCTATAACTCAGCAGCTATTAAGGGACATAAGCGTGTGTGTGAGTTCATGTCTTTAATTACCATAGCAAAAGCAAAAAAAAAAAAAAAATGTTCCTTGATTTGAGTAAAAGATATTAGGATTAGCTAACACAAGATAAGAGGAGGCAAAAATGATGATGATGATGATGATGATGATGATGATCTATGTGTGGATCTGCTGCTTTGGTAGTTAGAAGTGCATGAAATCTACGGAAATAGACATTTTCAGACTCAAAAGTGCTGATTGATGTCTTCTATTTCAGTTTCTTGGACATAAGATTAGAAGTTGGAAAGCGTTAGTAGAGAAATATAATTGGGTTTTAATAAAACCCATCATTTCATTTTTCATGTGTCTTTCTAATTCCATAAATCCAGACAGCGAGTGGCAAGTGGCAACAGATGCGTATGAAATCGGTGATTTAAAACCCTTTGAACTTTTAACAACTTTCTAAAGTGTAATAATTTGAGAAGTGGAAATGCTATAAAAACATATGAGCACTCTTCCAGTCATCAATATTAACATTAGAAGATCAAAATGAAAATGCAACAATGAAAGTAAAGAAGACAAGCAAATTATCTCATAAACGCATCTAAGCAAACCACACTTCATTTAACATCCTGCCGTTGTCAAAAGAAAAGTAAAAGAATTTTTTTTATATACCCTTCAAGGTTTGAATGATTTATAAATCAGCCCATGTGGCTCTAGTATTTGTAAATAAGCCCCTACTTCTTCATTTCAATACCTTTCATGCCCCTAAATGGGTAACCACCATGAGATTTGTGTTGAACTTTCATAAAAATGACAGCTTTACCCTTACATCCATTAAACAAAAAATGAGTATATTATTATTTACAGAATACCATTATTTAATCTCAATTCCCAACGGTCTCTTTCCATAACTTTTTAATGCACATGAAGCATACTTATGGATTTTGAGACTTTCATCAGTCCACGGTGGGTCGTGCATGGATTGGATCAATTATAAACAATTATATGCACATACGCTCATTGTCATTGTGATCGATATGGATTTAATGAAATAGGCCATGTATTAGTAAAAATATATTTATGTATAATTATTCTCTCCTACTAAATATAATTATTAATGTTACAAGCTTTAGAGAAAAAGACAAGTCCAAGCTTTTGAATTTAAGCATATATGGATAAAAAAGATGGGCAAAAGTGTCATTCCACTCTAAAGACTTTTTGGTGGTTAGAATGCTACTGAGTTTGGGAACATGAAAGGTATTAAAATAAAAAAGAAGGGGCTTATTTACAAATGCTAAAACCATAGGGGCTTATTTACAAGTTGTAGGAACATTGGCGGGGTATATGCGAAAAAGCTCAAAGAAAAAACACACTTCAAGGAATCATTTATTAGACAAAACAATATAACAGTTTCATTCAAACAAGGAGAGTACGAACTTTGATATGTAAAGCCGTCATGGGCCTAAATCTGGCCCGGGTACAAGTCTCTATAGGCAGGCTTGGGCATACTTTTAGGTCCAAAACAAAATTAGAACTCCACAATGGAGCTCACCTATAAAAAAAATCTAAACTACTCTAAATGAGAGCCACTTTTTTGTATGCTATATGGCCAAATCTTATCATTATATGAGTTGGTTGGACCATGAGATTTAGCATATGTATATAAACATAAATCTTATCAAGAGACACGCTTGTGTAAAAGTAAAATTTGGCCACAACCTATAAATAAGATTTTTGTCATTTTGAGTCGTTTAAGTATGGATTCTCACTTGTCATGTTCTACTATAAGAGGTATCTCTCTTAGATTTCAACATATCAGTAGGTCCGCTAATGGCAAAGCGGATTGCCTAGCGAAGCAAGGGTTTGATGATCGATAATGCAATTTAAGTGCTCCCGTTATGTAAGGTGTTGTCATTTTCCGATTTATTTCTCTGAAAGCAGTAGACTCTCTTCTGGAGCATCCTTTGTTGTTACTTCCTTTTTAATAAATAGAATTTACGGTTGCAAAAAAAAAAAGAGCTACCTCTCAACCTGCCCTGTATGTATAACCCCGCCCCCCGCTATGTCTTTATGTTGCATATATTATTAAGTAAATTTTGCATATGAAATGTCATTAGTGCAAGTGGTAGTAAGGAGTGACATTTTCCAAAATGTCATGTGTCCAGATTTACAATAATATATTTAGTTTTCATATTTTTCAAAAATACTAAATAAATCCGACCCAACCCGTGACTGTATAAAACCCGCCACGGGCAGTGCAAATACCAAGTGGGTCGGTTAGGGTATGCTAAACTCTTGACCCATATCTAACTTTACAATTGCTATTGAACTTTTCTGGAATTCTTCAGTGGAAGGCATGGATTTTGTAGCTGGGAAGGTGGCTGAAGCATGTGCTCAACACATGGGTTACATAAAGGATCTCAAAAGGAATTTTGAACAGCTCAATGAGGAAGCAACAACTTTGTATAGCAAAAAGGAAGATATGGAACATGAGATAAACAGAGACCGAATCCGCAAGAGGCCCAAAAGTGAATGTCAAGATTGGCTCAAGAGAGTGGACGAGGTTCACAATAAAGTAGACGCCATTAAAGAAGAATATTCTCAAGAAGCCGAGAGATGTCAAGCACGGTGGTTTCCAGATATTCAATCACATTGGGAGCTTGGTCAACGCATTATGGAGATAACAAATCAGATTTCAAAACTTACTGAAGAGTCTGCTAAGTTTGAGGGAGTTGTTGTTGATGCATTGCCACAAATTGTCGAAGCAAAGCCTGTTCTGACAATTGAAGAGGGAACATCAACAGAACGCACTCTAAAAAAGATATTAAATAATGTGAGAGATCCAAGAAAACATAAGATTGGTATATGGGGTATGGGTGGTGTTGGGAAGACAACTGTGATGAGACTTTTGAACAACCTAGAAGAAATAAAACAGATGTTTGAGATCGTCATTTGGGTTACTGTTTCAAAGGACTACAGGACAAGAGAGCTACAAACTGAAATTGCACAGCGGTTGTCTTTGAAATTATCATATAATGACTCTGATGAGAGAGTTGCAAGTATATTGTTTCAGACTTTGACAAATATGAAATTCTTGCTTCTTATTGATGATTTGTGGGCCAAAGTAGATTTGCACGATATCGGAGTCCCTTCTCCAAACCAAGAGGAAGGAAGGAAAGTTGTCTTGACAACTAGATATCGGGATGTTTGTCACAAGATGGGAACTGATGAAGAAATTAGGGTGGAGCCATTTTCTGAGAAGGAAGCTTGGAGTTTATTCTGTGAAAAAGTAGGTGAAGTAGCTAATTCTCCTAGTATTCAACCATTAGCGAAACAAGTAGTTGGTGAATGTGGTGGTTTACCATTGGCCATTGATGTGATAGGCGCATCTTTGAGAAAGGAGGACAATGTTCATGTATGGGAAAATGCAGTGCAGGAGTTGAGCTCTCCGGATACATCTGATATTTACGATATGGAAGAACAAGTGTTTAGACGCTTGAAATTCAGTTTTGACAGATTGGAGGATGATAATGTAAGGAACTGCTTTTTATATGCGGCATTATATCTTGAAGATTCTAAAATCATTATTTTTAAACTGATAGAGTACTGGAGGGCTGAAGGCCTCATTCATTCTGGATCGACTTTGGCAAGTGTTAGAAACAAAGGGCATGCTGTGGTGAAACGTCTTATTGATGCATCACTTCTTTTAAAAAGTGATGACGGTAATCGTTATGTCAAGATGCATGATGTCATCAGAGATTTAGCATTAAGAATTACATCTCGAATGGAATCAGGTTGTAGATTCTTGGTGAGAGCTAAGAAAATGATACGAGAGCATCCAAAGAATGAGGAATGGGTGAATGTCAATAGGATGTCTTTGATGAAAAACGAAATAGGCAGTCTACCAGAGAGGCCAGATTGTCCTCAGCTCTTGACATTGTTACTTCAAAGGAATCAACAGTTGACAACAATTCCAGAAGCATTCTTTGATCAAATGCATGCTCTTCGAGTTTTGGATCTTTCTTTCACTGGCATAAAGTCGTTACCACATTCCATATGCCATTTGGTCAACCTTCGAGGACTTTATTTAAACAATTGTCGATCCTTAAAAACTCTTCCACCCGAAATAGGGAAACTCACAAGAATTGAGGTGCTTGATGCTCGAGGGACAAGTATTAATAGTTTGTCCACTGAAATTGGGCAACTAAGTGTTCTCAAAGTCTTGCATGTGACATTCTCAATGGAAAGAGGTGAGAATGAAGAGGATGTGAAGGTCTTTGGTGGAACAATATCAAAGCTTTCTCAATTGGAGCAGCTGATAATAGACCTAGGATTCAGTAAAAAAGTTTTCAGTCGATATGGGGATACATGTGTAGAGGCAGTGATGGAAGAAGTGAGTTGCTTGAAAGGATTGACGAGTCTTGAATTTGGGTTTCCTAAGATTGAATATCTTGAGTGCTTCCTTCAACGAAGTCATCCATGGAAAAAGAAAATAATCACGACATTCTACTTTATTGTTGGACAGTACCAATATCGAGATAGACATTCTTCATGGTTTTTGTATTCCCCAGAAGAAGAAGAACCAATGAATCGAATGTTGACATTTTGTGGCTATGATGGCATCCCTAATGCCATTGTTGAGGTACTCAGACATGCCGGCTCTTTTATATTACTTGGACATAAAAGCGCTCAGAGTCTCTGTGAATTTGGGATGCAAAACATGAGTGGACTAATCCGGTGTAAAATACATGAATGTGATGCAATGGGGATCGTAGTGGATGGAAATCATCTAGTAGAAGCTGCATTACCCAACATAGACTCTTTGAATATATCTCATATGCCAAATTTGAGAAGCATTTGGGCGGGGTCTTTTCCACCTGGGAGCCTCAATTGTTTGAGTAGTCTGAAGTTGTCCAAGTGTGAAAAGTTGAAGAATATTTTCTCATGCGAAATCATTCAGCAACTCTCCAACTTAAAATATCTGACCATTAAATCTTGTTTTGCACTGGAAGAGGTAATTTCTAATGAGGAAATTGGCATTGAATCTGATTGTGTTCTCCCTAAATTGAAATGGTTATTACTGGATGACCTGCCTTCATTTGTTAGGATTTTGAAATTAGGTCATCATTTGCTAAATTGCTCTTCCCTTGAGGAGATTTTGGCATATGAGTGTCCTAATCTAAAGAGACTCCCTATCAGCGTCAGCAAAGCACCAAAGCTCAAAAGGATCGGCTGGAAAAGAGAGTCGTGGAATGATTTGGAGTGGGATGACAATGACGTCAAATTGCAACTTGAACCTCTTTTCGTCCCTTTGGCCCGGTAAATCCCAACGTACCGCAACTATACAGGTAACTCTAGTTACATGTAAATAATGGTTCGTGCATCTATTTACAGCAACTAGTGAAAATTTTTTTTCCTTATCTCAGAAATAAATCAAATTAAATAGAGTTATAAATAATTAGACTTACATATAAACTACTTGCAGGCAAATGATTTCCGAGGATCCAAACAAGGCCCTTGTTCTCCTATTTGTCATGACAGTTTGGTGACATTTAAACATCTTTCCAAGGTATTTTTTTTATTATCGACAAACAATGGAATAATTTTCATGATCAAAATAGTTTCTTGTTTACATAATGTTGTAGTGATTAATGAGTTATTATTACTATTTTCTTTTTAATAATGGCCTACAAGAAACTAAAGACCGAAAAAATAACAAGACATTAATAATGTTAACATAATATAATTAGTGGTAGAGGTGTTCAAAGGCAAAGGCCAAGCTATGGTGCCCATATATGTTATGGATACAGTAGGCACCATGAATATGTTATGGATACATATATATGTTCCATATACATATATACGGATATATATGTGGGTAGCTGAATGATAATTTGAAAAGCGTACTGTTGCATGCACAAAAACATGTTTAATTTTATAGCGGGGCCAAATCCTATAAAAAAAATAAATTAAAGATACATTAAATTTTAACAGGTTTGATCACCGGTAGGTGGGCTCTGTAGTGAGTTCCAGTTCCACACATCCCACACACCGGAAGCGTGTATTACGTACCACTTAGGGTATCGGGATCTGAAAAAAAAAAAAAAAAAAAAAAAACGGTGTTGGTTTCTTTTGATAGCAAGTGCAAACCAACTACTACTTTCCTCCGATAGTCTGATGTTTCTCCGGCCAGGCCCAACAAACCATTGAGTCTATCATGAGGCCCATAGTGGGGTCCAGTGGAATCTACTTGGACATTCAGTGTATTTGTCAATTCTCCACCATCCTATCTTGTCTTTTTTTTTTTTGGTAGAATCTCCATATCTTCTTGATAGAATGGGTGTTTAGTTTTGATGAATGCCAAGGTTCCCAGGATTTGACATCCAAGTAAAGATTTATTTATAGCTTTTATTTTCTAACTTTTTTATGTGTGTTTAGTTTTGCTCTCTTTGGTGGTGTGCAGATTGTCATGTCAATGTAACACTACGTTTGAGGACGATCTATTCTGCTACTTATGAAATCCTGTGTGTATAACTGAACTAAACTTATGAAATCCTGTGTGTATAACTGAACTAATTGTGAATTCTGTAAACTGTATTCTAAAGATAGGGTATGCAAACCAATACCTTTAATATATCAATGTAAGGCTACATCTGAAGACGATCTATTCTGCTACTTATGAAATCCTGTGTGTATAATTGAACTAATTGTGGATTCTATAATTTTAAGTTTGATTCAGTGTGGGAGTGGGGAAGGAGAGAGTGTATAATCCATGGAAGGGAGAAAAAATCATATATTTAATCCTTATTCCTCGGACTCTAGAGATGGTGATTTATGCGAACAAAAGGGATCCGCATTAGGGTGGAAATTGCTCTGACTCTCCATCCAGCGCATTTCTCAATCATTTGGTGAATTTCTTCTTGAAAAGGAAGAAAATGAACTGATTTTATTCGATGTAGTAGATCTTGATTTCCTATGTGAATGATAGGAGTGTTGAAATCTTCTCTCTCGAAGAAATGAAAATCCATGGAGAGCAGAATCCTATTGCTGCACAAATGCACCCTAAAATCCTTGAATTTTGGTCTGCAGCATAATCGCAAGACATGTCAAATATTGGTTTTTGCATATAATGGTGAAAATGTAATCTAACAAACGTGCTCAAAGTGGTGATCCTCGCTTCTCCTTTTTTTTCTTTCCTACTTTCTTCAATTTTAGATTTTCCTATTATCTGATGTTACATTATCTCCAATAGTCCTGCAATTGATTCAGGAAGGTATATGTATATAATACTCACACCTCACCCAATTATGTAATCACCAACTTCATTAGATGATTTCCATTCTATGACTTTTCTTCTTCCATTCTCAAATTTACAATCTATATAATAAGAGAGCTCAGTCTTTGAATCCTTAGATATTTTGGACCCTTGGATTTATGTACATAAATCCTAGGGATATTTTGGATTTAAGAGGGGAATGCAAAAAGGGGCAACAAGTTAGAGTTATTTACAAGTATTGTCATCCCTTCTTCATTTAAAAGAAAATGGGCTAAAAGTTGGAGAAATTTACAAGTTTTTGCCATCCCCAAACAAAAGCGAAAAGGGTTAGCAAGTTTGAGTTATTTACAGTATTGCCATCCTTGATCTTCATTTAAGAAAAAAAAAACACTACTTCATTGATGATGAGATGGGACCAAGATAAGAAGATGAGATGAGCAAATTGGGTGAAGATGAGATGGGACCAAGATAATTTAATTTTGATCATTTGAGTGGGGCTCAGCCAAAATAAAATAGAAAGATGATACACAGTTTTGAAATGGTTTTAAATAGGGTATTTTATTGTTTAAAGAATCTCTCAAAATAAATTTTACTAGGTCAAGGGGGTTTTAGAACATCTTATCAAAAGATTTTAAGACTTTTACTATGATTACTCAGGGTGTAAAAGGGAAGGGATACATGCAATGAGTGGAACTAAGGAGAGAGAGAGAGAGAAAAAAAAAGAAACCAACAATATATCTCTATGCAAATATGAGTTGGTACTCAGTAGTTATTTTCTTCACATGGTATAAAACCTGGAAAAACAGGAGTTAGCCCTCCAAAGTCTTGGATTTTGATAGAGTTTAGTTTTCGTCTTAAAAGCCTGAGCTCAATTATCTGGGTGATGACAATTTCCTCCGAATATTTAGATCCACTAGTGGGGTTGTTGCTCTGGTGCAATGGTAAAACTCTCGGGTGCCATGTGTGGTTCGAAAACTGCAAGTAGCCGCTTTGTGCAAAATTACCTAAGGAGTCTCACATGGTTTACAATTAACTCATGGAAGCTGGTTTTTAGGACCATTCATTCTTTGCATTAGATGGATGTAAAGGTTCGTTAAGGGTTGACGGTGGCAAGATTAAATTCATGGGTTCCCCACTTATCCTCCCAACTCAGAGAAGTAAACAAGAAAAGGATGGCATGCTGTTGTCATTTTAAGGTTTATAATCATTGATGTCTTCTTGTGCCTTTTGTAGAATGTAGGCATTAGTTATTTATGAAACTAATGCTAAAAAACATACAGACTTGACATAAAATTTTGCCCACTAACCAATTTCTTTATCACTCATGTTGCAAATGAATATGCAAATGAATACTTTTGGCACATTGCCTATGGACAACAGCAAAACATGGTACTAAAAAAGGCTGCCATGCTATGATTTTAGATCTGAAACTTTTTTTTTTTTTGGTGTTATGGTTTAGAATATAACTTCATTTTTGTTTTTAATATTGTGACCTAACTCACTACACCAAAAATGAAAAATTGGAACGGATTATCGTTCCTAATCCGTGTGTTCCTAATCCGTTCATCCATTCCTAAACCGTTCCTAATCCGTTAATCCGTTCCAAAAACAAAAAAAATTTGAAACGGATGAACGGATTAGGAACGGTAATCCGTTTCAATTTTCCATTTTTGGTATAGTGCATTGCTTTAGAATCCGGTCTGGGGCGTTATAACTTTGGTGGTAAGAGGGAGGGCTTGTGCATAAATATCTCCTTAATTTTTCTGCAGGGGTATAGGATACATGTGAGAGAGAGAAGATTCCTTCAACTTTACTTCATCTCACAGCCCAACACATTTGAACGAAAATATATACCCGTAGTTATGTTGGGTCAACTGAACAAATTTTATTTCTCCGTTTCGATTTAATTTAACTTTATTTTTGCTTCACCCCTAGAAATAGACTGGCCTTAGCTTTATGTAGTGCCTTTACATTTTAATAATCTAATTCATTTACTCGTTCTTTCTGAATCACTTCTTAAACAGTAGTCGACGTCTTGCAAACCTTTCCCATTACTTCCTTTTAGCTCTAGGTTGACTTTATCCCATATATGCCATCACTCAGATCCAATTCCAAATCTCTCTCACAAGCGGTGGTAAAAACAGCAATCAGGATCGAAGTTCTTAGTACCTCATCTTTGCTATATTCTGATCAGGTATATATGTATACCATATTTCTTAATTTTCCTATTTCCCTGCAACCCATGAGAATGGAGAACTCAGTTTCCTTCTCTTCCTTTTTTGTAGTACATGTACGAAGAATATGCAGTTATTTATTTCCTTGCAACCCATGGGAACTCAGTTTAAATTCTCTTTCTTTTCTGTAGTACATGTATGAGGAATATATGCAGTTCTTTATTCTCCTTTGTGTTTGAAAAATAGGATATTTGTTCTTAACCTTGTTTCTTGATGGTCCCAAAGCTATAACTCAGCAGCTATTAAGGGACATAAGCGTGTGTGTGAGTTCATGTCTTTAATTACCATAGCAAAAGCAAAAAAAAAAAAAATGTTCCTTGATTTGAGTAAAAGATATTAGGATTAGCTAACACAAGATAAGAGGAGGCAAAAATGATGATGATGATGATTGTAGGTGCAGAAAATAATGACCCACAATAAGAGGGAGCCTTATAGGACTTATCCGAGAAGATGATGGTGTCTGGAATGTCTGGATGCCGTCCGGAAGCCTGAAAGAGAGTAGCAAACGGTCAGAGGACCCTGGCCTGGGCGGCGCAAGGCTCTCCGATGCCAAAGTCAGTGTAGGAACTGGAATAATGGAAGGAGAGGGAGAAGAGAGACAGAGTAAGGGCTCTGTGAATAAGATTGTGCGTACCTTGCATGGTGCTTGGAGTTCTATTTATAGAGGTTTGGATCGTATCTCTCAGAGAATATCTTGGTGTGGGTCCCATGATTCAACTGGGAAGTCATGATCAGCCCACAAAGTAATAAATGCAGTCTAATCCGGCCCACTCAGCATTTAATGCTAGTCGGGTCAGCCCACATTGCATTAAATGCGTGTCTTGTTGGGCCAGATTGTGTTGGGCGCCTTTGGCGGTTGGAGTACCAGCGGATCTGCCCTCGGGCCTTGCCCTGATGTGGCCTCTGCCGCTGGATGCCGCCACGTCAGCGATCTGGTGAAGATAGCTGACGGCTGGATGTCGTGTCTGTCCCACTAGCTCGTGACCCTATCCCTCCACGTGCCTGATGACGTGGGGGATGAGGGACGCAAGTGAAGGTTCTTTCTTGTTTCGGCTACTGTCCTGGCTTCTTCAGCCGAGGTGGCTTTAGCCGAGGTAGGGCTCTCTGCGGAGATGGCATCCAGGGTGGCCCTGCCGAGGTGGACTCTTTGCCGAGATGATGCCCGAGGTGGTCCAGTTCGGCGCTTGTGGCCTGGAGATGCTTGATGTCGGCCAAGGCCTCTGCCCTGGTAGCCGGGATGAGATCGGTGCCACGTAGATGGCACGCGGATGGCACGTGAGAATGCTTAGCCCCATCTGATGGCTGTGATTAGCTTAATCCTGTAGCTCTAGAAATCTCCCCACACAATTGCCCCCTAGCTTCTGATCTCGCGTAGAACGTCAGTGTCGTGAGGTCGGGAGCTATGTGCCGGGTCTATCTGGAGGAGAAAGCCTCTTTCGGCTCTGACTTGCTGTCGCTTTGGATGTTCGAGGTAACAAATGGCGTCCCCTATTCAATGCTGAAGACAGGTCGACGGCTCCACGCGTCATCTCTTGGCTAGTTGTCTTGTCTCCTCGAGGTCGTACGCGCCGTCTCGTCAGGGGCGCAATCAATTTTTGAAATGATTTGCACGCCGTTTCGTCAGGGGCGTAATCAATTTTTGAAATGATTCGCGCGAAATCCCAGGGGGGCGCCCCTTGGCACGCCCAGTTAGGGCTTCTGGAATGGGGGCCTCTCTGCTATATATAGGGAAGTCGAGGTCTGCTTTACCCTTCGTTTGCGATTCTGAATCAGAGGCGAGCGTCAGAGGTGGGTAAGCTACTGTGAGGGAGCTTCATCTGAGGAGTGGTGCGCTGCTGAAGTTGAGTCTCTTTGCTGCCCAGCATCTTCGTTCTGCTTCCGTAAGTCCCTTCTGCCTTGTTTCTTCTTCTGCGGGTTCCTCTGTTTTTAGATTGGGATAGGAATGGGGATTTACAGCCACTGGTTAGAGGGCGAGGCAGCGATCGAGGGTTTCAGGTTGGCCTTTAGGATCCCTGCTGATGTCCAAGTCAGGGGTGCTGAACCCCGTGGCTACAACCCTCGCGACTTTTCGGGAGGCTGGATGCCTTTTCCGTTAGTGGCTGTGATAGAAGGCGGGGTCCGATTCCCCCTTCACCCACTTCTCAGGAGGTGCCTTAGTCAGTGGCGTCTCTGCCCCTGCCAACTGCTGCCGAATGCCTTCAAGATCGTGATGGGCACGGTCAAGTTGAATGAGGTCCTGGGCACCGACTTCGGCGTCTTCGACCTTGAGGATGTCTACGACATATGCAAGTCCGGGGATTCTTATTATCTCCGGGCTAAGCCAGGCCGGGACGGCTTCGTCCGATACTTGGAGGATTCGAGCAAGTATGCTGGAGACGATCTTCTGTACGTCTCGGGGAACTGGGAGTTTGGGGAGGCGGACACCGATAGAGGCTACCAGGTCCCTCGCCACTTCGGTACCATTCCAAGTAAACACCCTTCGTTTCTTTTCTTTTTTCACAAGTTTCTTTTGGTTCTGCCGCGCTTATGCTTCTGATTGTGGCAGCTTTGAAGGAGAGAAAACGGGCTGCCAGATACATTTGGAAGAGGAACGATGCCTGGCTCCGTCTGGTGAAGCGATACAGCGGTCACGACGGCAGGGCGGCCTGGTCGCTGCTAGGGTATCAGCCGAAGTACCGCGGGTATTTGAGGGGCACCGTAGAGCCGATCCAGAGTGAAGGTGCCGGATCCGAGGTCGGTCAGGAGCAGGCCGGTCCGGAGGTCGCAGAACCCTCACGGGTGTCGTCCGACGTTAGGGCAACGTCCGGAACCCTAGCTTCCACATCGGGACCGAGACTTCCCCAGGTCTCAGGAAGGGAATCGAGTCAACCTGCCCGATCTCCCTCGCCAGGCTCCGAGATGAGGCACAACAGGCGTTTGTCCTTCGAGGACCTCGAGGCTTTGGCGCTTGGAGTGGAGGACGCCCGAGCCCCCCAGGAGCCGGTAAATTCTCCGAGGCATCCGTCTCCGAGGGCTCGGGTGGTTTCTCCTGCAGAGGCGGTGGAGGTTCCCGCGCCCCCTAGCCCTGTTGATCCAGAGGTACGCCTGCCCCCGGCTGAGGTTGAGCGGGAGGAACCTCGGCCGCTGAAGATGCCGAGGACTGACGCGGGCCCTAGCTCGGCTGCTGCCTCGTTGCCGCAGGGGCCGCCGTTGTGGGAGCCGAGCTTCATGCTTGGGCCGGGGAGGCCGATGACGATGGAGGATTGCATTCTTCACAAGATCGATCTCCCGGTCCTCGAGGCCCTAGGGCGAGCCTGCGCCCTTCCCCGGGACATGGAGCGGCTGGACAAGTACAGCGATCAGAAGCTGATCCTGTCGATGTTGCAGTCCAACTTCGTGGTAAATCTTCATTTCCCTTCGTCAAACCAGCGATTTAGCGTCTGGCGCACTTTGGATCTAACACGTACATCTCGTTTCTTTGACAGGCGGCACAGAAGTCCATGGCCGTTGCTGACAGGATCCGCAGGTACAGCGCGGACGTTGCCGAGCTGTCCGTGGAGAAGAACGGCCTGCAGGAATCCCTGGATGCCGTTAGCCAGAAGTTAGCCAGGGTGGAAGAGGAGTACGCGGCGAAGCTCGAGCTGGTGAGGGAAGAAGCCGAGGCGGAGAGGACTAGAGTGGCCGAGCTCGAGGTCTCCATCTCGAAGATGGGAGACGACTACGCGGCCCTGCTTCAAGCCGAGTCCAAGAGGGCGGACGAGGCCGAGGCGAAGCTTGAATCCGAGTCCAAGAGGGCGGATGATGCCGAGGCGAAGCTCGAGTCCGAGTGCGATGCTGCGTTCGAGGATGCCAAAGTGCAGGTCACCGCCCACTACAAGGAAAGGGTTCTTGTTGTGAGGGATAAGGCCTGGGCGAAAGGGTGGCTTGCAGGCCTGAAGGAGGCCGGGGTCTCGGAGGGCCACCCCTCCTTTCGGGAGCCTCCTCCGTACACGCTTCCGGTGCCGACCTCTGCCCGTCCATCCGGCGAAGCCTCTGACGCCGCAGCCCGTGCAACTGACCGGCCATGACCTCGGGACCTCGGGGTATTTTCTTTCTTGCTTTATGCTTTGTAATCTCCTTCAATTTGTATTTGCTGAACACTGTAATGAGTGAGACTTTAATACAATTGAAGGTTTCTTCAAATACTCGCGCTTCTGTCTCTTTTAAGCCTGGTACTTTAATGCTTGAGTTCGGCAGAGTGCTCCTTGTGACGGAATGTTAGAACTGAGTGTCGAGTAGTCGTCTTGGGCGCTAGTGTCGATACTCTATACCTTAGGTGATTTTCTTTGGTATTCGCGCTGATCCTCCGTATTTTAGGTGATCTTCATTGGTATTTGCGCTGATCTTCCGTATCTTGGGCGATCTTGAATAGCGATAGACATGATGGCGCGGCTGACGAGGGAATCGGACGGATGTCTCCACGTGGCGCCATAGGGATCGCTGGTCAACAGTCGTGCATCCCCAGTAACGCGTGGGAGACTTCGCCCTCATAACTCCTTTCGGAGACTGAGCCTTCCTCCACCCTATAAGTAGGGGGAGCAGGCTCGCCATGGAAGAAGGAAAGAACATAGTTGTAGGAGCCATGTCCAGGAGGTGTCTGAAATTGCTTGATCCGGGGGGGAACCCTGCGCCGTTGGACGGCTATCCCCGAGGGGGGAAGGCTGTCGTGGTCTGCGCGCTCTCTGAAGGAACTCCCCGTGGGCCACGCGCTCTCTGAACGCGGGTCCATGGCCATCCGCCCCTGGCCAGACAGAATGAGGATGTGCTGCAGGGGGACGGTGGCGCATTCTCGTCCGACGCGGCCCTGTGCGCCCGTCGTACGGAAGGCGGGATGAGGCCCCACTGGTCCGGGAGGTTTCTTCAAGCTTGGCTGGTCCCATTGGCCGCCGAGGGTGTTGCAGAGCCCAGCGGGGTCCAGGGTCGCTCAGAACCTCCAGGCGGCGATCCGGCGTCCTCGAGCCTTCTGCCTGAAGAGTTGGTGAAGATCAGAGTCTTCTAGCCTCTCTATTTTCTATTTTCAGAGGACTGTGATCCTCCTTTCTGTACTTTGCTTTCTGTTCTGTATTTGTAATGAAGCAGTTTGCAATGGATAAAAAGGAATTTTCTGGTTACCCAAACTGTGTACAGTGCTTTTGAGTTCTTTTTCCCATTTCTTTGCGCTGTTCCGGAATGCTTGGGTTTTTGTTTGAATGCTGGCACTGACCTCGGCCGAAAGGACTGGCTTTGGCCGAGACGAGCTGCATTGTGCCGACGTGGACCCATTTCGTTGGCCTCGGCTCGGCGACCGTGAGTTCGGCAATGGCCTTCTGAGGGGTGTATGAACCCGGACTTTAGGAAACGGCTGAGTGTATGAACTCTAGACCATTCCCAAGGCGTAGAGCCTCGAATGTGTCCAAGACACGGGGCTTTAGGAAAGGCTGAGTGTAGGAACTCTTCCATGCCGTTTCCAGGGCGTAGAGCCCAAGTGTGTCCAAGACACGGGGCTTTAGGAAAGGCTGAGTTTAGGAACTCCAGGCCGTTTCCAGGGCGTAGAGCCTTGAATGTGTCCAAGACACGGGGCTTTAGGAAAGGCTGAGTTTAGGAACTCCGGGCCGTTTCCAGGGCGTAGAGCCTTGAGAGTGTGTCCAAGACACGGGGCTTTAGGAAAGGCTGAGTTTAGGAACTCCGGGCCATTTCCAGGGCGTAGAGCCTTGAGAGTGTGTCCAAGACACGGGGCTTTAGGAAAGGCTGAGTTTAGGAACTCCGGGCCGTTTCCAGGGCGTAGAGCCTTGAGAGTGTGTCCAAGACACGGGGCTTTAGGAAAGGCTGAGTGTAGGAACTCGAAGCCATTTCCAGGGCGTAGAGCCTGTGCTGCCGGAGTCGACCAGAGAGACAGATTGATGACAAGGCAAGAGCTGCTTTTATTGATTCTGAAGTTCATTACATCTTTAGAAATAAAATTTCTTCAGGTGGGATGCATTCCACGGTCTCGGCAGCGGCTTGCCATCCAAGTCTTCGAGCTTGTAGGCTGACTTTCCTGCCAGTGAGACTACTCTGAACGGGCCATGCCAGTTCGGGGCAAGCTTCCCCTCATTTGGTTCCTTGTCAGCTGGCAGGGTCTTCTTTAAAACGAGCTCTCCCGTGGTGAACCTTCTTTCCTTGACATTTTGATTGTACGCCCTGGCTAACCGCTGCTGATAGTCGGTCAGTCTCAGGGCTGCTGCTTCTCGTCGCTCGTCTGCTAGCTCCAGCTCCATCGCCAGGTTCGTCTCATTCCGACCTTGGTCGACCAGCTCTGTCCTCAGGGTAGGAAGGCCGATTTCCAAGGGAATGACCGCCTCCATCCCGTAGGCCAGAGAGAAAGGTGTTGCCGAGGTGGACCTCCTTGGAGTTGTTCTGTATGCCCACAGCACGCTCGGAAGCTCCTCTGTCCATCTGCCCTTTGCCTTGTCCAGTCGCTTCTTCAGGCCGTCCAGGATCACTTTGTTGGAGATTTCTGCCTGGCCATTACTCTGTGGATATGCCGGGGTGGAGTAATGGTTTCTGATGCCGTGCTCTTGGCAGAAGTCTCTGAAGGATTTGGAATCGAACTGAGTCCCGTTGTCCGAAATCAGGGTCCGGGGGATGCCGAACCTCGTAAGGATGTTTTTCCAAACGAAGTTCCTGGAGTCCCTTTCCGTGATGGAAGACAACGGTTCAGCCTCTATCCACTTGGTGAAGTAGTCCGTCGCCACTATCAGCCATCTCTTGTTCCCTGGAGCTCGGTGAAGAGGCCCCACAATGTCCAGGCCCCATTGAGCGAAGGGCCATGGGCTAGAGAGGGGACTCAGATCCTGCGCTGGCTGATGGAGGGAGTGGGAGAACTTCTGGCATTTCTCGCATTTCCTGGCGTAGACCTGGGCGTCCTTTTGCATGTAGGGCCACCAGTAACCCTGGCTGATTGCTCTGTAGGCCAATGACCGACCTCCAATATGGCTGCCGCAGATTCCTTCATGGATCTCGTACAGGAAGTCGTCCACCTTGGACGGGTGGACGCATTGGAGGTACGGACCCGTGAAGGACTTCCTGTAGAGTTTGCCTTCTGGAGAGAGCCAAAACCGAGCTGCCTTGAGCCTGATCTTGTGGGCTTCTGTCTTGTCCTCGGGGAGCTGGTCGTCCTTCAGGTAGGCGACGATTGGATCCATCCAGCTGGGGCCGAGGTCAGCACAGAGGACAAGCCGAGATGAATGGAGTTCTAGACTTGACATCGATACTGATCCGACCTCGATGGTCCTCTTCTTTCCTGCTTCGACAGCGGAGGCCAGGTTTGCAAGCGCATCTGCGTGCGTATTGGTGTCTCTGGATATTTGTCTGACCTCGGCTTTCTGGAATTGGGAGAGTAGTTTTTTCGCAAGGGCCAAGTAGGCCGCCATCCTGTCGTCCCGAGCCTGGTAGTCCCCAGCGAGCTGGCTAGTTACCAGTTGAGAGTCGCTGAAGATCTCCAGATGCTGGGCTCCGAGGATTCGGGCGCTGTTCAACCCTGCAATCATTGCTTCGTACTCTGCCTCATTGTTCCTCGCTTTGAAGTCCAAGGTGAAGGCTTGCTCTATGACCAGTCCCTCTGGCGATTGGAGAACTATGCCGAGGCCAGCTCTCTTGGAGGTGGACGACCCGTCGACAAAGATCTTCCATGCCGAGATGGGAGACTGCTGGACTTCTGTTTCTACTGGCTCTTGCCCTGTGCCCCCCAGTGCTGTGCCGAGCTGGGTCGGAGCCGGGTTGGGGGAGGCGAATTCGACAATGAAGTCTGCCAGGATCTGGGCTTTGATCGCAGTTCGGGGACGGTACTGTATGTCATACTGCCCCAGTTCAACTGCCCACTTTGATATGCGCCCTGAAAAGTCAGCTTTCTTGAACAATGAACGGAGTGGATGCTCCGTGATCACCACAATAGTGTGGGATTGAAAATAATGGGAGAGCTTGCGGGAGGCGGTGACAAGAGCCAACGCAAGCTTCTCCAACAGGAGGTACCTGGTCTCGGCATCGAGCAGGGTCTTGCTCGTGTAATAGATTGGCTTTTGAACTCCCTCGTCCTCCCTGATGAGGACGGAGCTCACTGCGTGATCCGAGACCGCAAGGTATAAATACAGGATCTCCCCCCGAGTTGGGGTGGAGAGTAATGGTGGTGACATCAAATAAGTTTTGAGTGCGGCCAATGCCTGGTCGCACTCAGGGGTCCATTGGAACTTCAAATTTTTCCTCAAAAGCTGAAAGAAAGGCCTGCACTTATCTGATGAGCGGCTGATGAAGCGATTGAGTGCGGCGGCCATTCCTGTAAGCCTTTGAACTTCCTTCGTGGTAGAGGGACTCTGGATGCCCTGAATGGCAGTGATCTGCTCCGGATTGGCCTCTATCCCCCTCCGCGTCACCAAGCTGCCGAGGAACTTGCCAGAGGCTACGCCGAAGGCGCACTTGGAAGCGTTGAGCTTGAGCTTGTAGGCGCGAAGGATGCCGAAGACTTGGCCGAGATCCGTCAGATGGTCACTGGAGCGCACAGATTTGACGACCATGTCGTCGATGTACACCTCTACCGATCGGCCGAACTGGGCCTGGAACATCTTTGTGACGAGGCGCTGATAAGTCGCCCCCCGCGTTCTTCAGCCCGAAGGGCATCACTTTATAGCAGTAAGTGTCGCGGGGGGTGATGAACGATGTTTTCTCCTCGTCGGGCTCGTAGAGCGGGATCTGATGATAGCCTCGGTAGGCGTCAAGGAAGCTCATTCGGTCGTGACCAGCGGTGGCGTCAATCAGTTGGTCAATCTTCGGGAGGGGAAAACTGTCCTTAGGGCAAGCCCTGTTCAGGTCGGTGAAGTCCACGCACACCCTCCATTTCCCATTTTCTTCTTGACGACCACCGTGTTGGCCAGCCATACCGGGTACTGGACTTCCCGGATGGCCCCTGCTTTTAGCAGGTTGTCGACCTCTTCGACGACCGCATCTGTCTGCTGCAGCCCGGTCCTTCGGGCCCTCTGCACTACTGGTTTGTGGTCGGGGTCGACGTTGAGCTTGTGGCACATGACCTCAGGGTCGACCCCGGGCATTTCACTTGGGTTCCAAGCGAAGACGTCCACATTCTGCATCAAGAACCGAGAGAGTTCGGCCCTTTCTTCGTCCGACAGCTGGGTGCCGATCAGGAAGAAACGGTCTGGGTCTGCCGGGTCTAGCCTGACCTCGGCCAGGTCCTCGATGCTCTTCTTCTCAGGGTCCCGGCCGATCTCATCGAGGCCTTTCTCGAACTCGGCCAGGTTGACGCGCTCTGGCTCCTTCACGGCTGGGACTGCGGCCAGCATGCACTGCCTGGCCTGCTGCTGGTCTCCCTTTACTGTGACTACTTCCATCTTGCCTTCCTCGTTCTCATGGACGAACTTCAGCTTTTGGTGGAGGGAAGATGGATCTGCCTCTAGCTTGTGGAGCCACGTTCTGCCCAGAATGACATTGTAGGGAGAAGGGGCGTCCACAACCAGGAAGTCGGCTGACACGGACGCTCCGCCAACTTGGGTTTCCAAGGTGATCCGACCCTTGGGATAGACTGGCGTGGCGGATAACCCTAGCAAGGGTGCTCGGACCTCCGTGAGGTCTGCTTCGGAGAGCTTCATCCTCTTGAAGCAGTCGTAGTAGAGGACCTCGGAGGAGCTGCCGGAGTCGACGAGGATCCTCTTTACGGTGAAGTCTCTCAGCTTCATGGTGAGGAGCAGGGGGTCGTTGTGAGGGACCTGGACTCCCTCTAGATCTTGATCCGAGAACGAGATGGCTGGTCTGTCGCGGCGGGCTTTCTTGGACGCCGGAGCGAGGTCGGCTTTCATTACTTCTTTCTCGTGCGAAGCCCGCCTGGCTTCGGCACGGGTTTGAGAGCTTCCCCGGGACGAGGAAGCGGGAGCCAAGGACGCCAGATGGATCACGTTGATGATCTTCTCTGAGTCCTCGCTGTCTGGAGCCTGGGCTGCGCTCTGGTGGACCCGGCCCTCGCTGCCGCCGGCATCACCTTCCTTGATGAACTCTGGGATGTGGCCCTCTTTGGCCAGCTTCTCCAGATACCACTGCAAAGTCCTGCATTCTTCGGTCCTGTGCCCATTGCCCTTATGGAAGGAGCAGTAGAGCTTGCTTCGGGCTCCTTCGGTGGGTTCATTCTTCATGGGCGGAGGATACTTGAAGAACGGCTTGGATTTGATCTTGGCCAGGATGCGGTAGATCGGCTCCTTGAAGACGACGTTGACGCTCTGACTGGCGCTAGAGGGAGGTCTGGGCTTCCAATTGCCCCCAGACCTGGACGACGAAGGCTTCGCCGAACTGGAGACCCAGGGCCGCTTGGGCTCCTGCTTCTGGGAGGGCCTCCCGCCTCTCTGCCGAGGTTGGTCACTCTTCTGTTCGGGCTCCGGATGCCCGTCCTGATCCTTAGCTCGGATCTCGTCTTCCTCCCGGGCGATGAAGCGCTTCACCCGGGACATCAATTCCGACATGGACTCTGGGGTGTCCCCGGCCAAGTCCTTCCGCAAGTCGATGCCGGGGATCAGGGCATGCTGGAAGGCGTAGATGGCTATCGCCTCTCTCGCGCCATCGATCTGGCTGTAGACTACCCAGAACCGGTGGGTGAACTTGGCGAGGTTTCGCCCTGCTTCATTCTCAGGGCGATGAGGTCCCCTTCCTTCTTGGGGACGACGGTGTAGGCTTGGAACTTCTTCAGGAAGGAGAGCTGGAGCTCCTTCCAGCTGGAAACCGACTGCTCCGGGAGAGAGCAGAACCACTTCAGGGGGAGGTCACCCAAACTGGAGGAGAAGATTTTGCAGTTTAGGTGACCCTCGTTTCCCCAGATGGACATCTTCTGGGAGAAGTGTCGGAGGTGTGCAGATGGGTCGGACAGTCCGTCATAGGGGACGAACCGCGGGACGGAGAACTTCTTGGGCAAGGGGGTGTGCTCGATCTCTTTTGTGAAGGGCGAGCCCCCGAGATCAGTGTGACCATAGAGCTGCTTCTGGTCCCGCATGTCCAAGTTGTGCTGGAGAGCCAATCTGACACGTTTGTCAAATCGCTCTTGCTCGTCGTCCTTCTCTGGAGTCTGAGCTCTGGGCTTTCGCTTGTGATGGTTTGGGCTACGACGGCTATGAGTTCGGCCGTCGCGGCTATGGTGACTTCGGCTGTTGCTCGAGCCTTCGTCACGGATCTGGCTCCGTTTCTGGTCCAGATGATTTCTGAGGTCCTCACGAGGAGGCTGGGCTGCCCTGCTGGGGGCGTCCTTCTTTTTTCCCTGAGGCTCAGAGACCGGCCTCAAGGAGGCAGCTTGTGCCGCCCTCAGCTGTTGTTGGATCCGCTGGAGCTCTTGAACTAGCTGCTCCTGCTTCTGGAGAAGAGCGTCTTGTGCTGCGACGTCTCCTTCAGCTGCAACAGCTTTATCTTTGCGGGGATGTTCGTGTCGACGCTCGTCGCGCCTGAGTGGCACGGTTTCGTCCGCTGAGAGCGAGGCCTCGACTCCCTCCTGGAATGGGATCTCGACAAAGAGTTGGGAGCCCAGGCGACCCTCGCCTGCGGATGTGCCTTGGATCGTTCGGGACCGTCCCTGAGGAGGGACGTCCGTTGACGGTGCTAGCAGCTCGAGAACTGGTCTTGAAGATTCTCCGCCTTTCTTAGCTTTCGGAGGCATGGCTTCTGAGAGATTGAGGTTTAAAAAGATTGTTTGGAAAGATTAGGAGAAGGTTGGGAAGGCTGAGATATTTCTTCCCCACAGACGGCGCCAATTGTAGGTGCAGAAAATAATGACCCACAATAAGAGGGAGCCTTATAGGACTTATCCGAGAAGATGATGGTGTCTGGAATGTCTGGATGCCGTCCGGAAGCCTGAAAGAGAGTAGCAAACGGTCAGAGGACCCTGGCCTGGGCGGCGCAAGGCTCTCCGATGCCAAAGTCAGTGTAGGAACTGGAACAATGGAAGGAGAGGGAGAAGAGAGACAGAGTAAGGGCTCTGTGAATAAGATTGTGCGTACCTTGCATGGTGCTTGGAGTTCTATTTATAGAGGTTTGGATCGTATCTCTCAGAGAATATCTTGGTGTGGGTCCCATGATTCGACTGGGAAGTCATGATCAGCCCACAAAGTAATAAATGCAGTCTAATCCGGCCCACTCAGCATTTAATGCTAGTCGGGTCAGCCCACATTGCATTAAATGCGTGTCTTGTTGGGCCAGATTGTGTTGGGCGCCTTTGGCGGTTGGAGTACCAGCGGATCTGCCCTCGGGCCTTGCCCTGATGTGGCCTCTGCCGCTGGATGCCGCCACGTCAGCGATCTGGTGAAGATAGCTGACGGCTGGATGTCGTGTCTGTCCCACTAGCTCGTGACCCTATCCCTCCACGTGCCTGATGACGTGGGGGATGAGGGATGCAAGTGAAGGTTCTTTCTTGTTTCGGCTACTGTCCTGGCTTCTTCAGCCGAGGTGGCTTTAGCCGAGGTAGGGCTCTCTGCGGAGATGGCATCCAGGGTGGCCCTGCCGAGGTGGACTCTTTGCCGAGATGATGCCCGAGGTGGTCCAGTTCGGCGCTTGTGGCCTGGAGATGCTTGATGTCGGCCAAGGCCTCTGCCCTGGTAGCCGGGATGAGATCGGTGCCACGTAGATGGCACGCGGATGGCACGTGAGAATGCTTAGCCCCATCTGATGGCTGTGATTAGCTTAATCCTGTAGCTCTGGAAATCTCCCCACACAATGATGATGATGATGATGATCTATGTGTGGATCTGCTGCTTTGGTAGTTAGAAGTGCATGAAATCTACGGAAATAGACATTTTCAGACTCAAAAGTGCTGATTGATGTCTTCTATTTCAGTTTCTTGGACATAAGATTAGAAGTTGGAAAGCGTTAGTAGAGAAATATAATTGGGTTTTAATAAAACCCATCATTTCATTTTTCATGTGTCTTTCTAATTCCATAAATCCAGACAGCGAGTGGCAAGTGGCAACAGATGCGTATGAAATCGGTGATTTAAAACCCTTTGAACTTTTAACAACTTTCTAAAGTGTAATAATTGAGAAGTGGAAATGCTATAAAAACATATGAGCACTCTTCCAGTCATCAATATTAACATTAGAAGATCAAAATGAAAATGCAACAATGAAAGTAAAGAAGACAAGCAAATTATCTCATAAACGCATCTAAGCAAACCACACTTCATTTAACATCCAGCCGTTGTCAAAAGAAAAGTAAAAGAATTTTTTTTATATACCCTTCAAGGTTTGAATGATTATAAATCAGCCCATGTGGCTCTAGTATTTGTAAATAAGCCCCTACTTCTTCATTTCAATACCTTTCATGCCCCTAAATGGTGAACCACCATGAGATTTGTGTTGAACTTTCATAAAAATGACAGCTTTACCCTTACATCCATTAAACAAAAAATGAGTATATTATTATTTACAGAATACCATTATTTAATCTCAATTCCCAACGGTCTCTTTCCATAACTTTTTAATGCACATGAAGCATACTTATGGATTTTGAGACTTTCATCAGTCCACGGTGGGTCGTGCATGGATTGGATCAATTATAAACAATTATATGCACATACGCTCATTGTCATTGTGATCGATATGGATTTAATGAAATAGGCCATGTATTAGTAAAAATATATTTATGTATAATTATTCTCTCCTACTAAATATAATTATTAATGTTACAAGCTTTAGAGAAAAAGACAAGTCCAAGCTTTTGAATTTAAGCATATATGGATAAAAAAGATGGGCAAAAGTGTCATTCCACTCTAAAGACTTTTTGGTGGTTAGAATGTTACTGAGTTTGGGGACATGAAAGGTATTAAAATAAAAAAGAAGGGGCTTATTTACAAATGCTAAAACCATAGGGGCTTATTTACAAGTTGTAGGAACATTGGCGGGGTATATGCGAAAAAGCTCAAAGAAAAAACACACTTCAAGGAATCATTTATTAGACAAAACAATATAACAGTTTCATTCAAACAAGGAGAGTACGAACTTTGATATATAAAGCCGTCATGGGCCTAAATCTGGCCCGGGTACAAGTCTCTATAGGCAGGCTTGGGCATACTTTTAGGTCCAAAACAAAATTAGAACTCCACAATGGAGCTCACCTATAAAAAAAATCTAAACTACTCTAAATGAGAGCCACTTTTTGTATGCTATATGGCCAAATCTTATCATTATATGAGTTGGTTGGACCATGAGATTTAGCATATGTATATAAACATAAATCTTATCAAGAGACACGCTTGTGTAAAAGTAAAATTTGGCCACAACCTATAAATAAGATTTTTGTCATTTTGAGTCGTTTAAGTATGGATTCTCACTTGTCATGTTCTACTATAAGAGGTATCTCTCTTAGATTTCAACATATCAGTAGGTCCGCTAATGGCAAAGCGGATTGCCTAGCGAAGCAAGGGTTTGATGATCGATAATGCAATTTAAGTGCTCCCGTTATGTAAGGTGTTGTCATTTTCCGATTTATTTCTCTGAAAGCAGTAGACTCTCTTCTGGAGCATCCTTTGTTGTTACTTCCTTTTTAATAAATAGAATTTACGGTTGCAAAAAAAAAAAGAGCTACCTCTCAATATACACCTGCCCTGTATGTATAACCCCCCGCCCGCTATGTCTTTATGTTGCATATATTATTAAGTAAATTTTGCATATGAAATGTCATTAGTGCAAGTGGTAGTAAGGAGTGACATTTTCCAAAATGTCATGTGTCCAGATTTACAATAATATATTTAGTTTTCATATTTTTCAAAAATACTAAATAAATCCGACCCAACCCGTGACTGTATAAAACCCGCCACGGGCAGTGCAAATACCAAGTGGGTCGGTTAGGGTATGCTAAACTCTTGACCCATATCTAACTTTACAATTGCTATTGAACTTTTCTGGAATTCTTCAGTGGAAGGCATGGATTTTGTAGCTGGGAAGGTGGCTGAAGCATGTGCTCAACACATGGGTTACATAAAGGATCTCAAAAGGAATTTTGAACAGCTCAATGAGGAAGCAACAACTTTGTATAGCAAAAAGGAAGATATGGAACATGAGATAAACAGAGACCGAATCCGCAAGAGGCCCAAAAGTGAATGTCAAGATTGGCTCAAGAGAGTGGACGAGGTTCACAATAAAGTAGACGCCATTAAAGAAGAATATTCTCAAGAAGCCGAGAGATGTCAAGCACTGTGGTTTCCAGATATTCAATCACATTGGGAGCTTGGTCAACGCATTATGGAGATAACAAATCAGATTTCAAAACTTACTGAAGAGTCTGCTAAGTTTGAGGGAGTTGTTGTTGATGCATTGCCACAAATTGTCGAAGCAAAGCCTGTTCTGACAATTGAAGAGGGAACATCAACAGAAAGCACTCTAAAAAAGATATTAAATAATGTGAGAGATCCAAGAAAAACATAAGATTGGTATATGGGGTATGGGTGGTGTTGGGAAGACAACTGTGATGAGACTTTTGAACAACCTAGAAGAAATAAAACAGATGTTTGAGATTGTCATTTGGGTTACTGTTTCAAAGGACTACAGGACAAGAGAGCTACAAACTGAAATTGCACAGCGGTTGTCTTTGAAATTATCATATAATGACTCTGATGAGAGAGTTGCAAGTATATTGTTTCAGACTTTGACAAATATGAAATTCTTGCTTCTTATTGATGATTTGTGGGCCAAAGTAGATTTGCACGATATCGGAGTCCCTTCTCCAAACCAAGAGGAAGGAAGGAAAGTTGTCTTGACAACTAGATATCGGGATGTTTGTCACAAGATGGGAACTGATGAAGAAATTAGGGTGGAGCCATTTTCTGAGAAGGAAGCTTGGAGTTTATTCTGTGAAAAAGTAGGTGAAGTAGCTAATTCTCCTAGTATTCAACCATTAGCGAAACAAGTAGTTGGTGAATGTGGTGGTTTACCATTGGCCATTGATGTGATAGGCGCATCTTTGAGAAAGGAGGACAATGTTCATGTATGGGAAAATGCAGTGCAGGAGCTGAGCTCTCCGGATACATCTAATATTTACGATATGGAAGAACAAGTGTTTAGACGCTTGAAATTCAGTTTTGACAGATTGGAGGATGATAATGTAAGGAACTGCTTTTTATATGCGGCATTATATCTTGAAGATTCTAAAATCATTATTTTTGAACTGATAGAGTACTGGAGGGCTGAAGGCCTCGTCCATTCTGGATCGACTTTGGCAAGTGTTAGAAACAAAGGGCATGCTGTGGTGAAACGTCTTATTGATGCATCACTTCTTTTAAAAAGTGATGAGGTTAATCGTCGTGTCAAGATGCATGATGTCATCAGAGATTTAGCATTAAGAATTACATCTTGAATGGAATCAGGTTGTAGATTCTTGGTGAGAGCTAAGAAAATGATACGAGAGCATCCAAAGAATGAGGAATGGGAGAATGTCAATAGGATGTCTTTGATGAAAAACGAAATAGGCTGTCTACCAGAGAGGCCAGATTGTCCTCAGCTCTTGACATTGTTGCTTCAATGGAATCAACAGTTGACAACAATTCCAGAAGCATTCTTTGATCAAATGCATGCTCTCCGAGTTTTGGATCTTTCTTTCACTGGCATAGAGTCGTTACCACATTCCATATGCCATTTGGTCAACCTTCGGGGACTTTATTTAAACAATTGTCGATCCTTAAAAACTCTTCCACCCGAAATAGGGAAACTCACAAGAATTGAGGTGCTTGATGCTCGAGGGACAAGTATTAATAGTTTGTCCAATGAAATTGGGCAACTAAGTGTTCTCAAAGTCTTGCATGTGACATTCTCAATGGAAAGAGGCGAGAATGAAGAGGATGTGAAGGTCTTTGGTGGAACAATATCAAGGCTTTCTCAATTGGAGCAGCTGATTGTAGACCTAGGATTCAGTGAAATAGATTTCAGTCGATATGGGGATACATGTGCAGAGGCAGTGATGGAAGAAGTGCGTTGCTTGAAAGGATTGACGAGTCTTGAATTTGGGTTTCCTAAGATTGAATATCTTGAGTGCTTCCTTCAACGAAGTTATCCATGGAAAAAGGAAATAATCACGACATTCTACTTTATTGTTGGACAGTACCAATATCGAGATAGACCTTCTTCATGGTTTTTGTATTCCCCAGAAGAAGAAGAACCAATGAATCGAATGTTGACATTTTGTGGCTATGATGGCATCCCTAATGCCATTGTTGAGGTACTCAGACATGCCGGCTCTTTTATATTACTTGGACATAAAAGCGCTCAGAGTCTCTGTGAATTTGGGATGCAAAACATGAGTGGACTAATCCGGTGTAAAATACATGAATGTGATGCAATGGGGATCGTAGTGGATGGAAATCATCTAGTAGAAGCTGCATTACCCAACATAGACTCTTTGAATATATCTCATATGCCAAATTTGAGAAGCATTTGGGCGGGGTCTTTTCCACCTGGGAGCCTCAATTGTTTGAGTAGTCTGAAGTTGTCCAAGTGTGAAAAGTTGAAGAATATTTTCTCATGCGAAATCATTCAGCAACTCTCCAACTTAAAATATCTGACCATTAAATCTTGTTTTGCACTGGAAGAGGTAATTTCTAATGAGGAAATTGGCATTGAATCTGATTGTGTTCTCCCTAAATTGAAATGGTTATTACTGGATGACCTACCTTCATTGGTTAGGATTTTGAAATTAGGTCATCATTTGCTAAATTGCTCTTCCCTTGAGGAGATTTCGGCATTTGAGTGTTCTAATCTAAAGAGACTCCCGATCAGCGTCAGCAAAGCACCAAAGCTCAAAAGGATCGGTTGGAAAAGAGAGTTGTGGAATGATTTGGAGTGGGATGACAATGACGTCAAATTGCAACTTGAACCTCTTTTTGTCCCTTTGGCTCGGTAAATCCCAACCGCATCTATACAGGTAACTCTATTTACATTTAAATATTGGTTCGTGCATCTATTTACAGCAACTAGTGAAATTTTTTGTCCTTTATCTTAGAAATAAATCAAATTAAATAGAGTTATAGATAATTAGACTTACATATGAACTACTTGCAGGCAACTGAGTTTCGAGGATCCAAACAAGGCCCTTGTTCTCCTATTTGTCATGACAGTTTGGTGACATTTAAACATATTTCCAAGGTATTTTTTTATTATCGACAAACAATGGAATAATTGAATGATCAAAATAGTTTCTTGTTTACATAATGTTGTAGTGATTAATGAGTTATTATTACTATTTTCTTTTTAATAATGGCCTACAAGAAACTAAAGACCGAAAAAATAACAAGACACTAATAATGTTAACATAATATAATTAGTGGTAGAGGTGTTCAAAGGCAAAGGCCAAGCTATGGTGCCCATATATGTTATGGATACAGTAGGCACCATGAATATGTTATGGATACATATATATATGTTCCATATACATATATACAGATATATATGTGGGTAGCTGAATGATAATTTGAAAAGCGTACTGTTGCATGCACAAAAACATGTTTAATTTTATAGTGGGGCCAAATCCTATCAAAGAAAAATTTAAAGATACATTCAATTTTAACAGGTTTGATCACCGGTAGGTGGGCTCCATGGTGAGTTCCAGTTCCACACATCCCACACACCGGAAGCGTGTATTACGTACCACTTAGGGGATCAGGATTTAAAAAAAAAAAAAAAAAAAAAAAAAAAAAAAAAAAAAAAAAAAAACGGTGTTGGTTTCTTTTGATAGCAAGTGCAAACCAACTACTACTTTGCTCCGATAGTCTGATGTTTCTCCAGCCAGGCCCAACAAACCGTTGAGTCCATCATGAGGCCCATAATGGGGTCCAGTGGAATCTACTTGGACATTCAGTGTATTTGTCAATTCTCCACCATCCTATCTTCTCCTTTTTTTTTTTTTGGTAGAATCTCCATATCTTCTTGATAGAATGGGTGTTTAGTTTTGATGAATGCTAAGGTTCCCAGGATTTGACATCCAAGTAAAGATTTATTTATAGCTTTTATTTTCTAACTTCTTTATGTGTGTTTAGTTTTGCTCTCTTTGGTGGTGTGCAGATTGTCATGTCAATGTAACACTACGTTTGATGACGATCTATTCTGCTACTTATGAAATCCTGTGTGTATAACTGAACTAAACTTATGAAATCCTGTGTGTATAACTGAACTAATTGTGGATTCTGTAAACTGTATTCTAAAGATAGGCTATGCAAACCAATACCTTTAATATATCAATGTAAGGCTACATTTGAAGACGATCTATTCTGCTACTTATGAAATCCTGTGTGTATAATTGAACTAATTGTGGATTCTATAATTTTAAGTTTGATTCAGTGTGGAAGTGGGGAAGGAGAGAGTGTATAAATCCAGGGAAGGGAGAAAAAATCATATATTTAATCCTCATTCCTTGGACTCTAGATATGGTGATTTATGCGAACAAAAGGGATCCGCACTAGGGTGGAAATTGCTCTGACTCTCCATCCAACCCATTTTTCAATCATTTGGTGAATTTCTTCTTGAAAAGGAAGAAAATGAACTGATTTTATTCGATATAGTGGATTTTGATTTCCTATGTGAATGATAGGAGTGTTGAATTCTTCTCCCTCGAAGAAATGAAAATCCATGGAGAGCAGAATCCTATTGCTGCACAAATGCACCCTAAAATCCTTGAATTTTGGTCTGCAGCATAATCGCAAGACATGTCAAATATTGGTTTTGCATATAATGGTGAAAATGTAATCTAACAAACGTGCTCAAAGTGGTGATCCTCGCTTCTCCTTTTTTTTCTTTCCTACTTTCTTCAATTTTAGATTTTCCCATTATCTGATGTTACATTATCTCCAATAGTCCTGCAATTGATTCAGGAAGATATATGTATATAATACTCACACCTCACCCAATTATGTAATCACCAACTTCATTAGATGATTTCCGTTCTATGACTTTTCTTCTTCCATTCTCAAATTTACAATCTATATAATAAGAGAGCTCAGTCTTTAAATCCTTGATATTTTGGACCCTTGGATTTATGTACATAAATCCTAGGGATATTTTGGATTTAAGAGGGGAATGCAAAAATGGGCAGCAAGTTAGAGTTATTTACAAGTATTGTCATCTCTTCTTCATTTAAAAGAAATTAGGATAAAAGTTGGAGAAATTTACAAGTTTTTGCCATCCCCATCAAAAGCGAAAAGAGTCAGCAAGTTTGAGTTATTTACAGTATTGCCATCCCTTCTTCATTTAAAAAAAAAAAAAGCACTACTTCATTGATGAAGAGATGGGACCAAGATAAGAAGATGAGATGAGCAAATTGGGTAAAAGATTTCATGATTTAATTTTATTAAGAATAAATGAATGAATGAAATTATATCATTTGGCAATCAATTAGATTTTTTTTTTGTGGAATCCATTTTATGGTTGGACTTGCTTTCGAGGTACATGGAACCTGCGTTCGGTCGGTCTGAGGCATATCCAGGTCCGATGGTGCGCCGTGCCTTCAGACACGGGGAATTTCTAGTTATTATATATTATAGAGGCTGAGTTTGACCACATCGATTTTAATTTTGACTCTTAAATTTCTATTTTGACTTAATGTGAAGCCCACATAAATAAAAAGCTAATGATATGTGTATATATGTTGAAGTTCTTAACTCTCAACGTATCACTTCCTAATGCTTATATATAAATTCTTAAAAAAAAAAAAAAATTTCTAGCATATATAAAGAAGGGGCAGAGAGGCATTGTATATAAATTCTCCAACAAAAATGTCAAAAGTAGTTATAGGCCGGCATGGGCTTTAGCTTCATAGATGAAAGATCCAATTCGTGTCACTGGTGCTATAGAAGAAAACATGCATGTGCCATATCATTCCTCTTATATGTATGTCTACAAAATATAAGGATTCCAATGATTCAAAATAGTAGTAGAAAAACTTAATAAGGCTGATGATTTGATTTTATTCTAAATGCGTTTGTTAACTTAGTGGACTTGGCCTTAGTTTTATCCATCCTATTTTCATATTTTTTTCTAACGTTTATTACATTTATATTCTAATACTTATAATTGTTGCTTGCTTTTGTGTATTTTAATTGTGTTTTGCAAGAAATCAATCTAGTAGTGGGCCCAATAGGACTGAAATTAGATTTCTCCTAGAGGAATTGGATTTGAGAACTTTTAATCTCTTGTATGCTCTTTCTACCAATTGTTTGAAGAAAATATTCTGGCTGGATTTTTGCCTTTCTATCGCATAATTTAAGCACGGCACAAATATTGAACGGATTTAGTTTATATGTCCAGGCCAGGCCCAATCGCCCAAAGCATACTGGGAATGGATTGGGCCCAGTTTGACCCAGCCGATGAGCACCCCTGGTGAACTGTGGGTGGGTGTCAACATGCATGTTCGTTTCACCACTTTGTTGGGTTCTGCTGTGTATGCAGTGTTCGAATCATTAAGCCCCAAAATATTTCCATCATTAGGGCGTTGCACCCTAATTCAATTTTGATCATTTGAGTGGGGCTCAGCCAAAATAATATAGAAAGATGATGCACAGTTTTGAAATTGGTTTAAATAAGGTATTTTATTGGTTAAAGAATCTCTCAAAATAAATTTTACTAGGTCAAGGGGGTTTTAGAACATCTTATCAAAAGATTTTAAGACTTTTACTATGATTTCTCAGGGTGTAAAAGGGAAGGGATACATGCAATGAGTGGAACTAAGGAGAGAGAGAGAGAGAGAGAGAGAGAGAGAGAGAGAGAAAGAAACCAACAATATATCTCTCTGCAAATATGAGTTGGTACTCAGTAGTTATTTTCTTCACATGGTATAAAACCTGGAAAAACAGGAGTTAGCCCTCCAAAGTCTTGGATTTTGATAGAGTTTAGTTTTCGTCTTAAAAGCCTGAGCTCAATTATCTGGGTGATGACAATTTCCTCCGAATATTTAGATCCACTAATAGGGTTGTTGCTCTGGTGCAATGGTAAAACTCTCGAGTGCCATGTGTGGTTCGAAAACTGCAAGTAGCCGCTTTGTGCAAAATTGCCTTAAGAGTCTCACATGGTTTACAATTAACTCATGGAAGCAGGTTTCTAGGACCATTCATTCTTTGCATTAGATGGATGTAAGGGTTCGTTAAGGGTTGACGGTGGCAAGATTAAATTCATGGGTTCCCCACTTATCCTCCCAACTCAGAGAAGTAAACAAGAAAAGGATGGCATGCTGTTGTCATTTAAGGTATATAATCATTGATGTCTTCTTGTGCCTTTTGTAGAATGTAGGCATTAGTTATTTATGAAACTAATGCTAAAAAAACATACAGACTTGACATAAAATTTTGCCCACTAACCAATTTCTTTCACTCATGTTGCAAATGAATATGCAAATGAATACTTTTGGCACATTGCCTATGGACAACAGCAAAACATGGTACTAAAAAAGGCTGCCATGTTATGATTTTAGATCTGAAACTCTTTTTTTTTTTTTTTTTGGTGTTATGGTTTAGAATATAACTTCATTTTTGTTTTTAATATTGTGACCTAACTCACTACACCAAAAATGAAAAATTGGAACGGATTACCATTCCTAATCCGTGTGTTCCTAATCCGTTCATCCGTTCCTAAACCGTTTATAATCCGTTAATCCATTTCAAAAATAAAAAAATTGAAACGGATGAACGGATTAGGAACGGTAATCCGTTCCAATTTTTCATTTTTGGTATAGTGCATTGCTTTGGAATCCGGTCTGGGGTGTTATAACTTTGGTGGTAAGAGGGAGGGCTTGTGCATAAATATCTCCTTAATTTTTCTGCAAGGGTATAGGATACATGTGAGAGAGAAGATTCCTTCAACTTTACTTCAGCTCACAGCCCAACACATTTGAACGAAAATATATACCCGTAGTTATGTTGGGTCAACTGCACAAATTTTATTTCTCCGTTTCGATTTAATTTAACTTTATTTTTGCTTCACCCCTAGAAATAGACAGGCCTTAGCTTTATGTAGTGCCTTTACATTTTAATAATCTAATTCATTTACTCGTTCTTTCTGAGTCACTTCTTAAACAGTAGTCGACGTCTTGCAAACCTTTCCCATTACTTCCTTTTAGCTCTAGGTTGACTTTATCCCATATATGCCATCACTCAGATCCAATTCCAAATCTCTCTCACAAGCGGTGGTAAAAACAGCAATCAGGATCGAAGTTCTTAGTACCTCATCTTTGCTATATTCTGATCAGGTATATATGTATACCATATTTCTTAATTTTCCTATTTCCCTGCAACCCATGAGAATGGAGAACTCAGTTTCCTTCTCTTCCTTTTTTGTAGTACATGTATGAAGAATATGCAGTTATTTATTTCCTTGCAACCCATGGGAACTCAGTTTAAATTCTCTTTCTTTTCTGTAGTACCACTACTACCAAAAAGACATTTTATATCGGTTGCAAAAACTGCCCTATATCGGTTTTTAATATAACCGATATAATAACTTCAATCAAGGTTTTTTATATCGGTTAATATTTTTTTATATCGGTCAACTTTTTTTTATATCGGTTACCATGTAACCGATATAATAATCTCTATATATAATATCGGTTAGCTATATTTTATATCGGTTTTTATGAAACCGATATTATATAGTTTTCTAAAACCGATATAACATCTCTCTTTTTACATCGTTTCTTCTTAAACCACTTTATTTTTTTTATATCGGTTTTGGCCCTAAAACTAGCGAATTCCTTCCCCCGTTTTTTTTCTCCTCCCGCGCTGTGCTCTCACTGTGTCAAAAGCTCTCACTGTGTCAAAACTAAAATGCCCGAATCTCATTACCATACCCCAGCCCTAAAATCAATAGCCTTCTTTACCCCTTCTCTTCCCTCTCTTCCCCCTTGATCAGTCGATCCCCCTCTCCCCCCTCCCTTGTCGCCAGTGGATAATCACGTGGAAGTGGGCAGAGCACCCTGCCTTCCGACCCAACGCCACAAATCCCAACCCACCGCCAGTGACCAAATGGACAAGAAGAAGAGTCTCCTCCGCCTCCAATGTCCGCCTCTCCTTTCCGCAAATCTCAAACCCTGACCTCCTCGATGATCTCTCGTCGCCGTCTCCGACGCCGTCGCCTTCTCTGGAGCCGGCCCTCCTCCACCTCTCGTTCAACCAGGACGACGGCTGCTTCGCCGCCGGCACCGAGAACCAAAGAAGGATTCAAGAGGCAGAATATCGGAAGGATCTATGCCTGAAAAGCATGGCTATGAACCTTCTTCTGAGCTTGTTCGTAAGAGCAAGAGGGTCCCAAAGAGGCGCATGTTAGATGGGGCATTTGACGATGCTGATGAAGATGATGAGATTCGCTATCTTGAGAGACTGAAAACTGTGAACTCCAGTGCGGATTATGGTTCTGAGTTTGGGGATACTGGAGAAGAGAGAAACAAGAACCAGAAAACTTCAAAAATCTCGAGAAGGAAAATGCCTGGTGGTGAGCACGATGATGTTGATGTTGCAGAATATGGTTTATCGCGAACAAGCAAGGATGGTAAGAAGAAATCAAGATTGGGGAGAGGATCTGAAGATACTGATTATATTGAAGAAGACGAGGAAGAGATAGGATCAGATGGGGGCTTCGAGGCAAAGAGGAAGAATCAAAGAAGGGAATTTGTTGACACTATAATGGATGGTAAGAAGGAAATCTCTCTCACAATGCGTCAACGGGCCTTTCAATCTGGCAAAGATGTTTCTTCTGGATCAAATCCTAGTTTAATTGAGTTCCCGAATGGGCTACCCCCTGCTCGTCCAAGAAGTAAGGCTTCTATGACTTCCTTTTTTTGTTATGGTTTTTATTTGGTTGTGATCTGGGATTGGATGTATGGGTTTGGTAAGCTCAATGGCCAGCTCCAAAACCCAACCTGTTGGCGGTATGTGTATGATGTAGGCAAAGGGTTTCAGAGGACAACCTTTGATTGCTGCTGAAGGGACCCTTTCCAAGTTCATTGAAACTAGCAACAGAAGAAGCACTACAGTAACCAAATCTTATTGACTTTTAACACTCAAATGTGGCATAATGTCCAATCTGTATCCATTGTGACAAACACCAGATGCTAATACTCTATTTTAGACACGCCAAACCAGAGTATTAAGTATTGATAGAAATGTTCAAGCAAGATATTTTTTTAGTTATTGTTGTGATTGTTATTTGACAATTAAATTTTTTTTTCTCTGTGTTTGTTGACTCTAATGCACAATGATGGACAATTGTCTTATAATTGATTAGCTAAATGAATACTTAAACAAGGTTAACGACTACCCTTATGCTGAAAGGCCCATACTGCCAAGAGAGCATGCCTTCTAAGCTTGTGATACCGCTAAACTTTTAACAGCAACACTAGCAGTCCATCCTTGCTTTTATCTAAAGACCGCCTGAAGGTAAGCTTCCCAGGTCCAAGGATGACAAAGAAAGATCTGGTTAAAGTTCTATCTAAACTTCAGCATCAACCGCTGACATATGAGGCAGTTTAATAACCAAAAAATATTGCTGTCTACTTTGTTGATCGCAGAGCCACAATACATTTGGTTGTGGGCCAAAAAAACTCAGTGCAGACATAATTTGTCATGGTTGGGACAAAAACTTTACTCGTGAATAGTCTCTTCCTTGCCTTTAACTTGACAACCACTGATAAAATTAACTTGGCAACCACTGATTAACTTGCTTTTAACTATGGCTTAATCATGCCCTTAATGCAATTAAATTAAGAGAGAAATTTTAAACAAACACAAAACAAGAAGAATTCTAGGATACAAACAAGTTACTTGGTATCTCCCGATGCTGAAGTGGGCCCTCATCAGGTGTGGAACACACTTTGTAGGTGGACTGGTGTCTTGGTCATCGAGTTGTGAGCCTTTGGCAGGCTGTGAGCAAGGCTGTATCAGTGTAAACTTTGATGAATCTAGTTTTTAATCATTGATGAATAAATAACTTTGTAAGAATGGGAAATCAAATCAATGTTATGTTATACATTTTTGCTTACCATTATTTAACACTAAGATTCATGGGAATTCCAATATGGAAACTGGTAGTTGTTTTCAACATGATGGCCATATGAAGACAATAGAACTATTAAATACAGCACATGCATTCATTTCGAATATGAGCATGGATGCGGCCCTGTGGGTTAATCAATTTTGTAAAATAGGTGTTGTTTCCGTTGTCTTTTCCTTAATTGTTTATGTGAAGATATAGTAAAAACAAATAGAAAAAAAAATGAGAGGAGAATTATATCAAATGCAGAGTTGGTACCACAGAGGAAACAATCGATATTGGATCCTAGCAGATCTCCTCTTTTGTGCTTAAAATTCCTGGAACTGTTCAATGACAGAGCAAAAGGAAAAACCTTCTGAAGTGGAGCAGCAGCTGAAGAAAGCTGAGGCTGCTCAAAGGCGTAGAATGCAAAATGAGAAGGCAGCTTTAGAATCTCAGGTTTGCTTGTTCCCTGATGTTATATGCCGTGTTTTTGTGATTCACCTTTCTCTTTTGAGTAATATAAAATCTTACAATTTGGGGTTTTCAGAAGGAGGCAATAAGGAAAATACTGGATCAAGATTCCATTCGGAAGAAGTGAGAGGATAAGCTGCAAAAGAGGCGGGATGAACTGGCACAGGTATCAAACTGCTGCACTGTTGCTCTCTCTCTGTAATTTGCACTTTCTCCTCACCATTGATTGTCTGTACTTCATTTGGAACTTTCCCATTGTGTATGTAGGAGAAGGCTGCAAACGGTATGATGCTTGCGTCAAATACCACCAAATGGGTTTCGGGCCCAAATGGGACGTATGTTATGTATCCTAAAGAATGCAGACTTGGGCAGTATATTTGATGACTGGAAGCCACGCAGGTCAGACAACATTTTCTTCTTATGAGTTCAATTTTAAGTGTTTATTGTTGGACACATGTAGTGGAAGAAGAGAAGAAAAACAAGATATGATTTATTGATTCTTTATGGTTTCTTATATGATTCAGCTATCCTCCTCCTCGGGAGAAATGTGCTGCACCAGAATGGAGAAGTAAGATGCCTGACAAGAAGTAATTTACAACATACTGAATTCACCTTTGTATTTGTTGGAATGATTGCATTGGATTGGAGATCTCTAGGGTTTCTTTTACTCATCAATCAGGTTATTAATAGCACCACCCATCCATCTTGTATAAAGTCAGGCTAGATTGATGCACTCTGATGATATCTTCTGAATCATAATTGAAATTACTAGTAGTGAAATACCTAAACTACCTTTCTACAGTTCCAATATTTGAAACCTGGGGCTATGATACCCTAATGCATTCGTGGGGTACACTAATGATGAATTCAACCCCTCACTCTTATGATCTCTTGAATTTTCACTCATCCCACACTGACCATCTAACTATTACTTATGGTTGGATTGAAATTTGACTTTTACAAAATTTGTAATCTTTGGATTGTTTGGCTAACTCTTAGCCTTGGACTGCTTCTATTTCTTTGCATGTGGGGATTTTGTACAAACCAAATGCCTCGCAGTTTACCTAGGTAGGCCTTTTCTTATGCGTCAAGCTTTAAAGTCTAGGTAGACCTTTGCTTGTGCTTAGATTGCATTCTGTTCATTTCAGGCGGTTATGATATGGAAGAGAAAGCTGCAAGATCTTATGCTTGGCGGCACTTAAGTACTGGGGACCTTCCACTCATATCAATTTTCCTGTATGATTGGCAGCATTTTTAATCTATTAACTAGCTGATCAATGCCTTATAGTTACCAAACGATGGGTTTATGGAATTGGCCTTATAGATGGGTTTTATGTGCAGCTGGACAATTACCATGATGAACTTGAAGAAATGAAGAACATGAGCAGGCAGGAGGAATATGTGGCTCACTTGAGAAGGTACATCTAATGCACCTCTGTTTATTAACAGACACTGGCTTCTCTTTATTAGAAAAGAGAATAGATCTATAATCTCACTTTATTCTTTCTTACAGAAAAAGCAACGGGTTCCTGCAAACAGGGGCTTTGGATGTTCTTATTTTTTGCTTGTGAAGTTATTTTTCCTTTAAGTTTGAAATTTGAATATTTACTAATGACTACTTGTTTGTTCTTGTATTCAGATACTTTGCAACTAGTGTAAAAACACGGCAATATGAACTTCAATATATACTTCAGGTTCCACTCAGTAATCTCTACAAATACTATTAATGTTCACATACAGTCACTCCAATAGAAAATTTTGTTTGTTAGCATCTGATTAATCATTTCACATGCATTTGTGTTTTCTCTACTTCATGTTCTATGGTATTAGAACCTCATCAGCTGTCATCTTTGTGTGTGTTTCTTAGTTATTTAGGATAGGGTCTTCTTGTTTCTAAAATAGGTGACTCTTTTTGCAGGATAAGGGTGTTCTTCTCACTGCGTATGATATTCTACGGACTAGTTCAAAATCCTTACGTGGAGACAGTTACTTGCATGATGATGAAAGTGAAGATAATACAATATGAGATTATATTATACTTGACGAGGTTGTTTTGCTAATTTATTGCCAGATATTTATTTTTAAATTATTCCATGCTATAATCTTTGCCAATGTTTTTCTATGGGAACTGTATTATGATTCACTTTGAATATCTCTTTTATGAAGTTTCTTTGTAACAACAGTTTGTATGAGTGCCTTTTGCTTTGTGATGATCAAAGATGAATTTTTTTTTTTTTGTTGTTATTCAAGATTGCTACATACTAATTACAATTGTTATTATATGCCATTGGAAGCAAAGTAGATATTGCCGATCTCTACCTATATATGTAATAAGCTGAAAAACATCATTGGTATATTGTTATGTGCAGCTAATCAAATCATTTTGTTTCTTAAGAATGACTTGTGAAAATCATTTTTTTTTCAGTGCACTTTTTATCATATATACATCCCTTTAAACATGTGATCTGATATTGCATGTACCATGTAGGACCCCTAAGTGAGGATTGATGAGCCCACAATCATCATCATTATCATTTCTCCCTTTTCTGCACAGCTTTGAAGCTGATGAAATATTGAGAGTCCAAATAACAGACTCCAACTGCTAGAGATGGGAAGTCCCTCAAGATGTCATTCCCCGCCAAGTCAACCTTCACCACCAATTCAAGGGAATGGAAATTTTGAATTTGCCACCTTTTGCCGGCATTTTAGGTTAGATAAACCCTCTAAATACCATAGATGTAGAACTGAAGCCAGGAAATTTAGCTGAATTCTTGGAAGGAAGTGATCATATTAAGTGTTCGTTTTTTAAAAGTGACAGCCTGTTTATATTGTTGTCCTAGTGATTCATTTCACTTCCAAGTGGGAGAACTTAAGCCCAAATTCTGCCTTGAAGTTGTCATTTTCTCCTCATGCTCCAAATTCTGCATGTATTTAAATTTAATGCCAGTATTCATTTATAGATGGTTGATTACAAGACACATAAAAAGAATTAGACTGAAGGGCAAAAGTACTTATGGTAAGTTGAACATTATTGAGATTGAGGATTTAATGATACACCATTATTGATTACAAGACTCATTACTGCTTTAGAATTATCTTTGTTTCTGAAAAAGGCCAGGACCAACTTCCCCTTTTATTGTTTTGTATCTTGTAATGAGAATGTTGTTTTGGAATAATCACATGGTGTTGGATATAGAAATGAATGAACATAAGTTTTTTTGGTGTATCTTTCTAGTGTGTTGGGGCATTGAAGTGCTATGGTCGGATGGTGTATGAATGATGAAGTAGTGGTGAATGACTTTGTAGTGTGTTGGGGCATTGGGTTGTTTATATGAAGTGTTTTTTTGTCATGTACAGGTACTAGCAGGTTGTAAAAAAAAAAATTGCATGTCACATGTACAGGGGAGACTATGCCGAAATTTCGAGAAAATCTATCCAGGTACATCCCATGGTTTTTGGGTCTACAAAGATGTGAACCTTTTCTATGAACCACTTTATTTCGTTTAAGCTGTGTTTTCTTGTGTTGTTTCTGTTAAAAGTGATGTTTTATTGCATTTGTTTCTATTTTCATTTCTTACTAGTGATTCCCTATAGTTCTTTCCTGCTCATTTTTTTTATAGGTAGAATCTGCAGAGTTTATACTGTAGACAAAATTTGATAGTATTTACAAATAATTAGAATTTGGCGTGGTGATGTTATATATGCAAGTTTTGGTTTTCGATCAGAATATGTAAAATTATATATATCTTGGAAGGGTTGATATTGATTTTCAGGTTATGACATGATTTAGGTTTTTCAAATGTCGAAAATACAAAGGAGACTCTGCCGAATTTTTATTTGATCTTGAGGCGTAGTTACAGTTACATTAGAAACCTTAATTTATACTATACTTGCATGTGTATATATGTACATAGAAATTAATTTGTTTATATATATACAAAGGTTTTTGTTGTTTAGATGTTAGTATTTTGAGGTATATTGCAGGTTTTTTGGTCGTGGTACAGCAGGTTCTTTTGATATTAAAAAAAAAAATTTGTGAAATTATATCGGTTTTTAATGAAACCGATATAATAAAACATATGAAACCGATATAACAAACCAATTACATATTTTTTATATCGGTTATTCTTAATCAATTATATCGGTTATTATGAAATCGATATAAAAAACCATATGAAACCGATATAACATATATTAATTATATCGGTTTGGCTATAAGTTATATCGGTTTGGCTATAAATTATATCGGTTCGGTTATAAGTTATATCGGTTTGGCTATAAGTTATATCGGTTTTATTATAATTTATGATATAAATACATATGAATATTACATCGCTTTGGGCTTAACCGATATGAAATATTACACTTATTATATCGGTTATGTTTATCTTTTATATCGGGGGCAGTTATATCGGTTTGAAGCTCACTCAAAAACCGATATTATAGGTCTTTTATATCGGTTTTTAGCCGATATAAAATGCCTTTTTTCTAGTAGTGTACATGTATGAGGAATATATGCAGTTCTTTATTCTCCTTTGTGTTTGAAAAATAGGATATTTGTTCTTAACCTTGTTTCTTGATGGTCCCAAAGCTATAACTAAGTAGCTATTAAGGGACATAAGCGTGTGTGTGAGTTAATGTCTTTAATTACCATAGCAAAAGCAAAAAAAAAAAAAAAATGTTCCTTGATTTGAGTAAAAGATATTAGGATTAGCTAACACAAGATAAGAGGAGGCAAAAATGATGATGATGATGATGATGATCTATGTGTGGATCTGCTGCTTTGGTAGTTAGAAGTGCATGGAAAATATACGGAAATAGACATTTTTAGACTCAAAAGTGCTGATTGATGTCTTCTATTTCAGTTTCTTGGACATAAGATTAGAAGTTGGAAAGCGTTAGTAGAGAAATATAATCGGGGTTAAAAAAAAGAGAATTTTACCTGAAAAGGGACCTTAGAGGGCCACTGATCATAAAATGGGCCAATAGTAAATCTGGCACGGAAGTGGTCCCCTGGGACCACTTCCGTTTTTTTTATCAATAGTGGAATAAGTGACGACGTCGTCGCTACATTGAACCCCAATATACAGCGCGCGAAACCCCACTTCCCCACTTTCCCCTTCTTCCTCCCATCCCTATCTCCATTGCCCCTGGCGATTTCAGTTCCTCCTTCTGCAAAAGAGCAAGCAGGTGGTCCCAAAGGTCATTTTCCATGTTTGGATTGTAGCATCAAGATTCCAGCATCTTTATTTGGAAAACCCACCGAGACCCCACTTCCCCATTTTTCCCTTCATCCTCCCATCACTTTTGCACTTTCCCCTGGGAGTTTTCTTTTCTCCTTCCTCAAAAGGTATAGCAAGTGGTCCCAAAGGTCGTTTTCCGACCTATTGGATTGTAACATCAAGCTTCCAGTATCTTTTTCGGGCTATGGTATTCTTCTTGTCTCTTTTTCTTTTTCTGTATTACACAATGATGATTTACTGTGGTTTCTTCATCTTCTTTCCATTTACTTGACATCCTAAAATGGTTAATATTCATGCATTGTACATGATTTTTGCATTGAATCGACCCACGACTTAGTCCTTCCATTTTCCCCATTCTCGACTGGGTTGGCAATCCTAGTGGACATGCAGAGACTTCATGTTTGGACTACTTCATTGCTACTAAAATAGGGAGACATCAACCATAATGCCGATCATTTTGAATTTGATTATAGTGTGATGATATTGTAGAAGATAACAATTGGGTTTTACTAAACAAAAATTTGGGTGTGCAAAGAGGAAAATAAATTAACAGTTACCAAAATCATATAAGTAGAGACTTTTCTAAATTGATAAGTTAATCAAAATTATACAGTAGTGGCGGAATCCGGATCCAGCTAGAGCCCTATTCTCATTGACAATTCATCACTTCTTTTTTTTTGTTTTGTTGGATCATCACAATTCTGATACACACACTAAAATATAGAGACTTGTAGTGGTGGAAAAAACCCATAGGCTTTGGACCATTCGCAATAACAAGTATGATTTGGCCCATTGACAACATAGACTTCCTAATGACAATAGGATGGAATTAAGCTACACATGTGGCCCTTGCATAAAAATGGACCCATTATACCATTATAATTGTTATTGTTCTTCTTATTCATCATGTTTCCATTGTAATGGCTTCATCATTAATCATTTTAGTAATACAAGTGTTGTAAATAAATTTATTCATATAAGAGTATTTGAACTAACTTCAATACCTATTCATTTGCAATGAATTAAAGCCAGAAACAATTGTATAGAGGAAGCGGTGGGAAAGGTTGCATTCTGTTTTTGCAACCATTAAATTTAAATAAGTATTGCTATGATTCTAATTCATACATACAGGCCTAGATAAACGTTGCTATGATTTATTTTTAAGTGAATATAATGAGTCTGTACCCATCAAAATAAGTAGTCTCATATTTGGAATTCTCCAAATCATTAAGACAAATTGCCCCCAGATGTTTGCAACCAAACATGACTTAAATTTCAAATACTGCTATAAGGGAAAGAAGAACTTGAGGACTAAAGGTCTATGTGATCTTACCCTATGCAGTTAACTAGTTTTAATTTCCTTATTAGTTAGCTTTACTTCTCGCTCTAGTTATGTTTACATCTCCCTCTCTCGATCTATTTATTTTTTGCAGATGGCTGGAAGTGAGGGAATAAGAAATAGGCTTCTATATGACCAGGCCAATCATATTTCAGAAGCCATAAACCATGGACATGTATATTCTTAGCCACCCTTTCATATATATATATATAGTTTACCTTTTTCTTAACTGTAATAACTTGAAACTGTCTCGCAGGAATTCGGTACATTTCGATGCATACCAATGAACCCGGACAAATCTGTTTGGGTGTTAAATGATATCCAAAAGGAGTACGTAAGGCAAGCGGGTTTACATCATTTTGCAGAAATGGAACATATTAGGATAGATCATGCTCTCATTACAGCCTTGGTTGAGAGATGGCGTCCTGAAACAAACACCTTCCACTTCCCATCCGGTGAGGCCACTGTTACTCTTGAAGACGTGGCCTACATATACGGGCTACCTATCGATGGCCCAATTGTTACCGGGAGAACTTTCCCGAGTTCAATGGTTGGTGATGTATGTCTTGAATTACTTGGCAAGGCCCCTATTCAGGGTACCGAAGTAAACGGGATTAATATTAAATTCACATGGTTGGAGGACAATTTCGCAGCGGTGCCGTCAAATAAGAAGAGTACGAAGAAGAAAAAGAAACTTTCTAAGGATGATGAGATCTACAACACTAGGGCGTACCTTTTCTTCTTAGTTTCCAGTCAAATTATGTCTAACACATCGGGTGGAAGTGGTCCGGCATATCTTCTCGAGTTGTTCAAGGAATTTAAGCCATATGCATGGGCCCCTGCCTGTCTTGCCAATCTTTACTGGATTTTAGCAAAGGCAGTTAAATTTGTTAAGGACAAGTCTGAAGATAGACATCAGGAGGGAGATGAAAGCAAATCTTCGAACAGAACTGATGATTCTAGGAAGTTCAGAACTTTGACTGGACCTCTTCAACTTCTCCAGGTGATAACATTTTTATTTGAACATATTTACAGTTTTTCTACAACTGTTACATTTGTATTTACTTATTAATGACTGTTTTTTGCAGCTATGGGCGTACACGAGAATGCAAATTGGACGTTGTCCACCACCAACGGATACATGGAAAAGTGATATTCAGTTTCCATTGATGAAAACATGGACAGTTAGGTTGAATTCATTCAAAGCTGTAACCACACAGATTAAGACTCGGGAAGAGTTGAACAAATTGCCACAGGACGGTGTAAGTTCAATATAATCGGATGGTATACAATTGGGAATTGATGCTTTTATCATTACATTGAAACTAATCTTGTTTTATTTCTTTTTCTGTAGTTCAAATGGCAACCATATAGCAAGTTCGGAAAGAAATTCCGTCATACTGTTTCTAAAGCCGACCGTGACCTATTTTCATCTTCAACGGTCTTGGTTTTTTATTGGGTAGTGGAGCGACATAATACAGGTCGCGTTATGAAACAGTTTGGATTTATTCAGGAAGTTCCCCCACCGTTCAGCATGCCCTATCCAAGAGTGGAGCGAGTAGAAAAAATAGTGTATGACTACAGTGCACTTGGCAGGGTACCTAATTATGTGTTGTGGGACAGTAGATCCCAGTGCACTCTGAAGGGAAAAAAAGCATCTTCAAAGACACATAATGACGAGTATATGCATTGGTATCGGGCCAACACGATCATGTATATCGGTCGAGGGCAGGAGCATGAGGAGATTGATAAAAAAAAAAAACAAACGTGATGAACATGAGGGTTGTTGTGAGCAGAAGCACGTAAGATACCGGTGGCTCTTTCTTAAGATATAATTTTTCATTTCCACATGCCTTATGGCTGATTTTCTTGTTATGTCCACAGGTTCATCAACTCTTGCTTCACATGGAAAGGTCAGTTGACCGTGCTGTTCGGAAGAAAACCTCAATTGAGCATTTCCGGGAATCATGGATCAGGAAGATACTCATATTTAGATCTGGTTTGAATACCAAATTCGTCAAATTTAAGGATGACCACTTATACAGCTCAGCATCAGAAGATGTAAGCAAAAATTTCATCGATTTATTTTTACTGTTACTTCAGGGATGTCATTCTATGCAATGTGTGAAAGATTTTATCCTCAAGTTGATGTAATTGAAATTAAACAATGACAGGATAAAAAGGCGTCCACCGACGGATTGAGGGTTAAAAAGCCTGCATCCAAAAGAAGCCCAGGGAAAAAGAATGGAAAGAAGCAGAAGAGCGTGAAGTACAATATTGATGTTCCAGGTTCACCTATGTCACACACCCCTACTGAACATGCCCCTGAAGTAGCCAAGGAGGATTGCAGTATGGATCCAGATTCAGTAGAAAGACATACTTCTACACCGGTCGACTTTTCCAATGAGCCACCAGTGGTTGATATCTTTTCCACTCCTCGGGGGGCATCAACCTCGCAAGCAATAATAGTTTCACCGATCAGGGCGTCCATTGATTCACTAGTTTGGAGGTTAAAACGATTGCCCCGAACGAGGAAGATTCCAGAAAAGTTTGATGATTACTTACACTCAATGGGTGGATCGGAGTATTCACTCTCCAAAAGTGACAGGTTTCTACTGAATGGGTTCAAACGATATTTCAATGAGAGGTATAATGTAATTACATTACCATCGTAATGGTTTCATTCCATATATGGCCTTATGTGTATTGTATTTTGCAGTAAGGATGAGCTCGACATTGTATGCACATTGGTATCCAGTGAAGTCCTGAATTGTGCTCTAGAGGAGGGAATTTGGTTCGACACCAATATTCTGTATTATTGGTTTGATGTGTTGAGGGAGAAGTGTCAAACGGCCTTTTTGGCAGACCCAAGCATTTCTGTAAGTATATAGATTCTGATTTGCAATTATCACTTCGTCGCCATTTGGAGGTTAAAAAACTCACTTTTAATTTTTTTGCAGAGCTGGTGGCAGTCTGGATTGCCAACCGCTGAAGAAGCAGCCTTCGGTCCCGGAGGTTCTCGAGTGTGTGAGGCTAGAGAATGTGAAACATTGGTTTACGTTCTTCACTCTGTCAATCATTTCACATTACTTGTTGGGTATACGGACGAGAGGAAATGGGAATTCTACAATAGTTCAAGCAGTGATCGTCATGCTTTAACTACCTGTAAACGATTTGTAAGTATACCAAAATGGTACCAAAATTTAAAAGAGCTTCTTAAGGTGTTATCGTACAAGATTTAGTCAGATTTCTTTTACTGATCTTGCAGGTTGAGTGGCTGACGACGAAGTTCAGCCAATATGGGTGGGCAGACCCATACATATGGACAATCAACGTAAAAACGAACATCCCACTGCAGGAAAACGGCTACGACTGCGGTGTCTTCGCCGCTGCGTTCGCTGAGCACTGTATATTTCGTCGTCCGATTAACTTCACGCAGGCTGACATGATGTATTACCGGCAACGAGTCATCATTGAGATCTTCAAGCGCAGCTGGGAGTTGAATGCATACCGATTGAATATTGATGAGATTCCACTTGACTCAATTGATCCTGAGAAATGATGAAAATTTGATCTTTTGTTGTGATCCATTGTTGTATGTAAATCTAACATGGTCCATGTTTTTGGGTGCCTACTGTAAATCTAACTTTTTGTATGTAAAAAGTTGAAATGAATGTAAAGGGAAGTTTTGTTTGCTTCTGTATGATCAAAGATAGTTGTTTGGCTTTATTGAATGTTGCCCTCCTATGTATTTTTTAATGCAGCTTTTAATATGGACGTGAATGTAGTATGGGAGTTGTAGTGCATTCGCACATCCAACCATTACAGAAGTAACAGGTTTATTGTCATTGCTTAAAACTGACGACGTCGTTGCTTCACAGAACCTAGTATATAGGGTCCAGTGTTAAGAACTGACGATGTCGTCACTTCACAGAACCGTCTATAAAAAATCTCAGATGTAATAAATGACGACGTCGTCGCCTCACAGAACCTAGCGCAAACTATATGTTTGTTAATACTGACGACGTCGTTGCTTAACAGAAACTAGTGGAATAACTTCTAGTGTTAAAGTGACGACGTCGTCACTTCACAGAACCGTTTATAAAAAAACCCAGATGTAATAAATGACGACGTCGTCGCTTCACAGAACCTGGCCAAAACTAAATGGGTGCTGATACTGATGACGTCGTTGCTTAACAGAATCTATTGGAATCACTTCTAGTGTTAAACTGACGACGTCGTCACTTCACAGAACCTGACGCAAAGTATAATGTTTCTTGATACTGACGACGTCGTTGCGTAACAGAATCTAATGAAATAGTCCAATTGTATTAACTGACGACGTCGTTGCTTCACAGAATCTAGTGGAACATAGTTGTGTTTTAATAACTGACGACGTCGTCGCTTCACAGAATCGTTTCTAAAAAAAACACTTATAATAACTGACGACGTCGTTGCTTCACAGAATCTAATGTAACATATTTGTTTGTTAATACTGACGACGTCGTATTTTCACAGAGGGAATTGGAGTGAAGTGTGTGTTAATACTTCTGTCAACAGTTAACAAGGGATGTGTTAACAGTTAATAAGCGTATCATTTCAACAAAGCTAACGCTTATTAGATTCTTTGCACACAAAAGTAGAGCACATCGAAACAAAAATGGTGACATAGTTGATAAAAGTTGATAACAAATTTGTTAAAACTGTTATATATAAAGTTGTATTACAAAAGTATGATCCACATCAAGGGATATGTACAAGATATGCTAGAAAGCTACCCCACAAAAGTATGATCCACAGCAGGGGCTATGTACAAGGTATGCTATCAAATCACCCCAACATAAAGTATTTCTACCCCACAAAAGTATGATCCACATCAATGGATATGTACAAGGTATGCTAGAAAGCCACCCACAAAAAGTATTTCTACCCCACAAAAGTATGATATTTACAAGATATGCTAGTTGGATCTATGCAACATGATCTGATGGTGGATTGCGACAACTCTTTCGGTTATGTCCCCTATTTTTGCAGTTAGAGCAAGTAACAACCCTGCGTTGTCGATTTCTGTCTTCAACACGAATCCGGGATTTCTTTGGACGCCCTGGTTATTTGGTAGCACGTGGAGGCAAGACGATTTCATTTGATGTATGTTCCCATTGTCTGCTATCACGAGTGGCATGAATGACCTCACTATACGAAGCACGATAAGTAGTTTTTAGGTAACAATCCTCAACATAGTCATACGGATTCAGGTGCCTAACTTTCATCGCTGCTAGTGCATGACAGCATGGAATCCCCATTATTTCCCATCTACGACAACTACACTTCTTCAGTTCAAGATCCACAATATCTATGAATTGTGCTGATTGAACCTGAAACTCAACGAGCCCGGCAACACGTACATGCACGCGGCGTGAGTCTTCAGCCTCTTGGCTCATTAGTTTCTCTGCATAGGGCGTTAATCGCGATGTAATATCCAGTGACTCGAGATGTCTTCTCTAGAAGAACTCCATCAACTTCGCACGGATTTCTTCGACTTGCTTTGTAATAGGAAGCACCCTAATGTCCTTTAAAAGCGCGTTCGTACATTCGGCAGCGTTGCTGGTTATCATGTCATAGCACCGACCCTCAACAAACGCATTTGACCAACGTTGTTTTCCAATGGCATTGATATAATTATGCGCCCCTTGGTCTACAGACATGATGTCATTCATATAGGCCTCATACTCACATGGTCTAAAAGACTTGGCAGCCCGCCAGAATTTCAATACAATGGCACGATCACTGAAGGCTGTTTTAATGTTCTCTGCAAAGTGCAATGTGATGACAACAGTAGCAGTGCATCGCGCTTGGAACGATGTTGGCCAATGCCGGGACAAGACCCTTTTGTCGATCAGACACAATAGTCAAATTTGTTGGACTTCCCAAAGCAAGAGATAGGTTGGCAAGAAACCACTCCCAACTGTCACGACGTTCGGCCTCGGCCAAAGCGAAAGCTATAGGAAATAGCTTGTGATTACCATCATAGGTGACAGCCACTAGAAGCACACCCGGATACTTGCCCCGAAGATGTGACCCATCAACAGCGATCATCGGCCTCATCGACGAACAGAATGATCGGATGCAAGGACCGAAAGCCCAGAAGAATCTTCTAAACCTGTCTTCAACAGTCGTGTCGATATTAGTCACAGTACCTGGATTGGTCATGTGTAATTCTTTACAATATAGAGGTAAAATCTTAAAAGACTCTTCATATGATCCCCGAACTACACGCAAGGCCATCTCTTTTGCAATATGTGCTTTTCTATAAGTGATACGGGTGCCAAACTCCTTTTGGTATTCATTCATAATTTCTTTTGACTTCAAGTGGTTATTGCATCGGACTCTGTCCTCAATGAACTCTTCAATAAGTTTCGAGGATGCTTGGGGATGTGTCATTCCCATCATTGGTTTTGAGCAACAATGTCTTGGGTTATAAGTCCGCACCTTAAATTCCGGGCCTGAATCAACGATGGAAGCATGTATACGCCAGGGACAACAATCATCTCTGCAACGTGCCGTGACTTTTTTCGTCTTGGTCGACACATGTCGTAGAGTAAAATTGTTATAAATTGCAAATTTCGCAAGAGATCTTCTGAAGCTTTCACGATCAGGAAATTGACGCCCTACCCACATTTCTCGTGCTGAGTCCGTACCAGTATCGGCTATAACATCTTGAGGGGCCATTGTGTCTACAAAATTGATATCTCCCATAGCCACTGAATGAAGCACAGCCTGAATGGTTTCAGATCCTTGTTGATTACCAATATAATTGACATCTTCCATAGCAAGTGAATGATCCACAGCATGAATGGTTTCAGCTCCTTGTTCATTACCCCCAGAATTGACATCTTCAATAGTAAATGAATGATTCATAGCATGAATGACTTCAGCTCCTTGTTCATTGCCAACAAAATTTACATCTTCCAAATCAAATGAATGATTCGCATCATGATTGGTTTCGGTGCCTTGTTTATTACAAGCCATCATCGAAGAGGGAGTTCCACGAACCATTGATATATCAAAAGTAGCACATACAGCATCGTGTGCATCAACAGCCTCTCGATCTATACCATCCACATCAAAAACAGCTCTTGTAGAACGATTTGTTGCATGAGGATCCAATGAGGTAGAGAAATGCATATCAACGTTTTCATGGAGATCCACGGTGGGAAATACTAGGCCAGACGTGGGCATTTTTATCTCGCAAATCCCTTTGCACATTTTCTTCTTGGCACTTGGACAGCCAACCTTCACTCGTTCTCTGCAAGGCATGGACAAGAATTTAAGTTAGGCACGACAAGTGCAACTATATAAATATTAAAAAAAATAGAACATAGATACGTACCTAGAGCCTTCGCGTTTCTTGTTATTAACGTGTAGTTTCCTGTTGACATACACATGTAGCCCATGTTGCTCACTTCCAGACGCCATCAACATTCCCAGCATATCATTTTCATCTTCCAAACTGATCAACGAAAAAACGAGTCCATTGTGATGAAGGTATTTCATGCTTACATCCTTGATATTTGCATCCCAATTAGACAATGCAATGGCTTCATTCATCAACATGTCATATGTTAAGGTCTTAGGTAGAGACCTCATCTTCTGTCTTCCACCATTGTAGACCGGGCGTATAATGTTAAAGACAAACTCTCCATCAAAGTGAAATATGATGGAAATCCCAGACTTGGTCATTCTGCCGACGCAAATAAAGCATATATTAATTTGGTGGTATTAGCAAATGTAGTCCAAGGGTCACCTTTCACATAATGCTAATAGAGAGATGATTGTATGGGTCAAACTGTCCATTTCTATTTCTATTTACAAGGAAAAATATCACAAGAGAAGTTAACTCCCTTAACACTGTTTTTTCCTAGGGTTACTGACAGAGGAGGAGTGAAAATGAAATCATTTTATGGGTGTTTGCTCCCACTTTATACAAGACATATTCACCAAGATTTCTGCACGTATTTGAGTACCCATCTTCATATTACTTATAAGGGTTTAACCCTAACGTGCAAATACGTAGATTCACAATCTTCATATGCTCTCAACTAGGGGTTGTGACAATAAACAACCTTAGAACAGCCAGAGTTGTTACCTTTCTCAAAAGCCTTAATGAACTTTTCTCAAAAAACTGTATATCAAATGCCCTAATGAACTTTTCTGAAAAGGGTAAACATGAAACACAGAATCTTTGGTAGCTAATGCATGAAAGAACACATAAATAGCGATATACCTACCTCTTAATGGAGTTCAACAACCTCCATAAAGAAGCCCACCCGTTGGGGAAGACGCCTGCATCATCTCTATTCAATGGCAGATAAAAAGGATCCCACGAAAAAGAAGCTGTGACGGGATATATATATATAGAACATAAGCGACGACGTCGTCGCTTGTAGAAAATAAGCAAAAAAAATATATTTTCTGGCGGGAATACCCATTCCGTTACATATTTTCTATGGGTACCTCTTCCGGTGAGTGACCAACTAGGGTCCTTTTTCAGGTAAAATTCTCAAAAAAAAAAAAAACCCATCATTTCATTTTTTATGTGTCTTTCTAATTCCATAAATCCAGACAGCGAGTGGCAACAGATGCGTGTGAAATCGGTGATTTAAAACCCTTTGAACGTTAAACAACTTTCTAAAGTGTAATAATTTGAGAAGTGGAAATGCTATAAAAACATATGAGCACTCTTCCAGTCATCATTAACATTAGAAGATCAAAATGAAAATGCAACAATGAAAGTAAAGAAGACAAGCAAATTACCTCATAAAGAAAAGGAAGCCGGGACAATCTCATCATCACAAGACTGTCTAGTGATAAACGCATCAAAGCAGACCACACTTCATTTAACATCCTGCCGTTATCAAAAGAAAAGTAAAAGAATTTTTTTGTATATACCCTTCAAGGTTTGAATGATTTATAAATCAGCCCATGTGGCTCTAGTATTTGTAAATAAGCCCCTACTTCTTCATTTCAATACCTTTCATGCCCCCAAATGGGTAACTACCATGAGATTTGTGTTGAACTTTTATAAAAATGACTGCTTTACCCTTACATCCATTAAACAAAAATGAGTATATTATTATTTACAAAATACCATTATTTAATCTCAATTCCCAACGGTCTCTTTCAATAACTTTTTAATGCACATGAAGCATACTCATGGATTTTGAGCCTTTCATCAATCCACAGTGGGTCGTGCATGGATTGGATCAATTATAACCAATTATAAGCACATACGCTCATTGTCACTGTGATCGATATGGATTTAAAAAAAATAGGTCAGGTAATAGTAAAAATATAATTGCGTACAATTATTCTCTCCCACTAAATGTAATTATTAATGTTACAAGCTTTAGAGAAAAAGACAAGTCCAAGCTTTTGAATTTAAGCATATATGGATAAAACAAGATGGGCAAAAGTGTCATTCCACTCTAAATTAAAGACTTTTTGGTGGTTAGAATGCTACTGAGTTTGGGGACATGAAAGGTATTAAAATAAAAAAGAAGGGGCTTATTTACAAATGCTAAAACCATAGGGGCTTATTTACAAGTTGTAGGAACATTAGCGGGGTATATGCAAAAAAGCTCAAAGAAAAAACACACTTCAAGGAATCATTTTTTAGACAAAACAATATAACAGTTTCATTCAAACAAGGAGAGTACGAACTTTGATATGTAAAGCCGTCATGGGCCTAAATCTGGCCCGGGTACAAGTCTCTATAGGCAGGCTTGGGCATACTTTTAGGTCCAAAACAAAATTAGAACTCCACAATGGAGCTCACCTATAAAAAAAATCTAAACTACTCTAAATGAGAGCCACTTTTTTGTATGCTATATGGCCAAATCTTATCATTATATGAGTTGGTTGGACCATGAGATTTAGCATATGTATATAAACATAAATCTTATCAAGAGACACGCTTGTGTAAAAGTAAAATTTGGCCACAACCTATAAATAGGATTTTTGTCATTTTGAGTCGTTTAAGTATGGATTCTCACTTGTCATGTTCTACTATAAGAGGTATCTCTCTTAGATTTCAACATATCAGTAGGTCCGCTAATGGCAAAGCGGATTGCCTAGCGAAGCAAGGGTTTGATGATCGATAATGCAATTTAAGTGCTCCCGTTATGTAAGGTGTTGTCATTTTTCGATTTATTTCTCTGAAAGCAGTAGACTCTCTTCTGGAGCATCCTTTGTTGTTACTTCCTTTTTAATAAATAGAATTTACGGTTGCAAAAAAAAAAAAAAAAGAGCTACCTCTCAATATACACTTGCCCTGTATGTATAACCCCCCGCCCGCTATGTCTTTATGTTGCATATATTATTAAGTAAATTTTGCATATGAAATGTCATTAGTGAAAGTGGTAGTAAGGAGTGACATTTTCCAAAATGTCATGTGTCCAGATTTACAATAATACATTTAGTTTTCATATTTTTCAAAAATACTAAATAAACCCGACCCAACCCGTGACTGTATAAAACCCGCCACGGGCAGTGCAAGTACCAAGTGGGTCGGTTAGGGTATGCTAAACTCTTGACCCATATCTAACTTTACAATTGCTATTGAACTTTTCTGGAATTCTTCAGTGGAAGGCATGGATTTTGTAGCTGGGAAGGTGGCTGAAGCATGTGCTCAACACATGGGTTACATAAAGGATCTCAAAAGGAATTTTGAACAGCTGAATGAGGAAGCAACAACTTTGTATAGCAAGAAGGAAGATATGGAACGTGAGATAAATAGAGACCGAATCCGCAAGAGGCCCAAAAGTGAATGTCAAGATTGGCTCAAGAGAGTGGACAAGGTTCACAATAAAGTAGACGCCATTAAAGAAGAATATTCTCAAGAAGCCGAGAGATGTCAAGCACGGTGGTTTCCAGATATTCAATCACATTGGAAGCTTGGTCAACGCATTATGGAGATAACAAATCAGATTTCAAAACTTACTGAAGAGTCTGCAAAGTTTGAGGGAGTTGTTGTTGTTGATTCGTTGCCACAAATTGTCGAAGCAAAGCCTGTTCTGACAATTGAAGAGGGAACATCAACAGAACGCACTCTAAAAAAGATATTAAATAATGTGAGAGATCCAAGAAAACATAAGATTGGTATATGGGGTATGGGTGGTGTTGGGAAGACAACTGTGATGAGACTTTTGAACAACCTAGAAGAAATAAAACAGATGTTTGAGATCGTCATTTGGGTTACTGTTTCAAAGGACTACAGGACAAGAGTGCTACAAACTGAAATTGCACAACGGTTGTCTTTGAAATTATCATATAATGACTCTGATGAGATAGTTGCAAGTATATTGTTTCAGACTTTGACAAATATGAAATTCTTGCTTCTTATTGATGATTTGTGGGCCAAAGTAGATTTGCACGATATCGGAGTCCCTTCTCCAAACCAAGAGGAAGGAAGGAAAGTTGTCTTGACAATTAGATATCGGGATGTTTGTCACAAGATGGGAACTGATGAAGAAATTAGGGTGGAGCCATTTTCTGAGAAGGAAGCTTGGAGTTTATTCTGTGAAAAAGTAGGTGAAGTAGCTAATTCTCCTAGTATTCAACCATTAGCGAAACAAGTAGTTAGTGAATGTGGTGGTTTACCATTGGCCATTGATGTGATAGGCGCATCTTTGAGAAAGGAGGACAATGTTCATGTATGGGAAAATGCAGTGCAGGAGTTAAGCTCTCCGGATACATCTGATATTTACGATATGGAAGAACAAGTGTTTAGACGCTTGAAATTCAGTTTTGACAGATTGGAGGATGATAATGTTAGGAACTGCTTTTTATATGCGGCATTATATCCAGAAGATTTTGAAATTGACATTTTTAAACTGATAGAGTACTGGAGGGCTGAAGGCCTCATTCATTCTGGATCGACTTTGGCAAGTGTTAGAAACAAAGGGCATGCTATGGTGAAACGTCTTATCGATGCATCTCTTCTTTTAAAAAGTGATAAGAGTAATGTTCGTGTCAAGATGCATGATGTCATGAGAGATTTAGCATTAAGAATTACATCTCGAATGGAATCAGGTTGTAGATTCTTGGTGAGAGCTAAGAAAATGATAGAGGAGCCTCCAAAGAATGAGGAATGGGAAAATGTCAATAGGATGTCTTTGATGGAAAATCAAATAGGCAGTCTACCGGAGAGGCCAAATTGTCCTACTCTATTGACATTGTTGCTTCAAGGGAATAAACGATTGAGAACAATTCCAGAATTATTCTTTGATCAAATGCATGCTCTCCGAGTTTTGGATCTTTCTGGAACTAGCATAGAGTCATTACCACATTCCATATGCCATTTGGTCAACCTTCAGGGCCTTTATTTAAGACATTGTCGATCCTTAAAAAGTCTTCCACCCGAAATAGGGAAACTCATAAGAATTGAGGTGCTTGATGCCTGTTGGACATGTATTAATAGTTTGTCCGCTCAAATTGGGCAACTAAGTGGTCTCAAAGTCTTGCATGTGACATTCTCAATGGAAAGAGACGAGAATGAAGATCATGAGAAGGTCTCTGGTGGAATAATATCAAGGCTTTCTCAATTGGGGCAGCTGATTATTGACCTAGGATTCAATGAAATGGATTTCTGTCGATATGGGGATACATGTGCAGAGGCAGTGATGAAAGACGTGAGTTGCTTGAAAGGATTGACGAGTCTTGAATTTGGGTTTCCGAAGATGGAATATCTTGAGTGCTTCCTTCAACGAAGTCATCCATGGAAAAAGGGAATAATCACGGCATTCCACCTTGTTGTTGGACAGTACCAATTGGATGGACCTACATCATGTTTAGAGTATATCCCAGAAAATGAAAAAATGAATCGAATGTTGACATTTTGTGGCTATGATAGCATCCCCAATGCCATTCTTGAGGTACTCAGACATGCCAAATGTTTTCTCTTACTTGGCCATAAAAGCGTTCACAATCTCTGTGAATTTGGGATGCAAAACATGAGTGGACTAATCCGATGTTTAATATCTGGATGCAATGCAATGGGGATCGTCATGGATGGAAATCAGCTAGTAGAAGCTGCGTTACCCAACTTAGAGGAATTGATCATAACTCTTATGCCAAATTTGAGAAGCATTTGGGCGGGGTCTTTTCCACCTGGGAGCCTTTATTGTTTGAGGATACTGTAGTTGTTCAATTGTGAAAAGTTGAAGAATATTTTCTCATGCGAAATCATTCAGCAACTCTCCAACTTAGAATTTATGAGCGTTGAATCTTGTTCTGCACTGGAAGAGGTAATTTCTGATGAGGAAATTGGCGTTGAATCTGATTGTGCCCTCCCTAAATTGAAAGAGTTATTCCTGTACCGCCTACCTTCATTGGTTAGGATATTGAAATTAGGTCGTCGTCAATTGCTAAATTGCTCTTCGCTTGTGATGATTTTGGCAATTGAGTGTCCTAATCTAAAGAGACTCCCTATCAGCGTCAGCAAAGCACCAAAGCTCAAAAGGATCAGGTGCAAAGAAGAGTTGTGGAATGAATTGGAGTGGGATGACAACGACGTCAAATTGCAACTTGAACCTCTTTTCTTCTGTACGTCCCGGTAAATCCCAACCGCAGCTGTACAGGTAACTCTATTTACATGTAAATAATGGTTCGTGCATCTATTTACAGCAACTAGTGAAAAAATTTTTTTGCCTTTATCTCATAAATAAATAAATTAAATAGAGTTATAGATAATTAGACTTACATATAAACTATTTGCAGGCAATTGAGTTCTGAGGATCCAAACAAGGCCCTTGATCTCCTATTTGTCATGACAATTTGGTGACATTTAAAAATCTTTCCAAGGTATGTTTTATTATCGACAAACAATGGAATCATTAAATGATCAAAATAGTTTCTCGTTTACATAATGTTGTAGTGATTAATGAGTTATTATTACTATTTTCTTTTTAATAATGGCCTATAAGAAACAAAAGACCGAAAAAATAACAAGACACTAATATTGTTAACATAATATAATTAGTGGTACGGGTGTTCAAAGGCCAAGCTATGGTGCCCATATATGTTATGGATACATATATATGTTCCATATACATATATACGGATATATATATATATATGGACTTGTTCATGCATGTATGTGGGTAGCTGAATGATAATTTGAAAAGGGTACTGTTGCATGCACAAAAACCTGGTTAGCACAATATTATTAATTATTAATCACGTGTTTAATCTTATAGTAGGGCCAAATCCCTATCAAAGAAAAATTTGAAGATACACTACTAGTTGGGACGCCATTCAGTTTTAACAGGTTTGATCACCAGTAGGTGGGCTCTATGGTGAGGTCCAGTTCCACACATCCCACACACAAGAAGCGTTGTAATACACCACTTAGAGGATCCAGATTTGAAAAAAAATGGTGTTGGTTTCTTTTGATAGCAAGTGCTAACTAACTACTACTTAGCTCCGATAGTCTGATGTGCCTCCAGCCAGGCCCAATAAACCGTTGAGTCCATCAAGAGGCCCACTTGGACATTCGGTGTATTTGTCAATTCTCCACCATCCAATCTTTTTCTTTTTTTTTGTAGAATATCCACATCTTCTTGATAGTTGTGGAGAAGGTTTTTGTAAGTGCAAAAAATATCACTCACAAGACTAGGGAGTGCCTGAAAGGACTTATCCAAAGAAGGGAGGAACACTGCTGCCTGAAACCTGAGAAGGAGAAGAAGAACAGAAAAAGACGTCAAAGGACCCTGGCTGTGGGCAGCGCATGGCTCTCCGATGCCTAATTTAGCATGAGAACTAAGCATTAGTATGGAGATTTTCGAGAAGAGGGTGGGCATACCAGAGTGTGTTCATGGCTCTATTTCTTTGCGTCTAGAGCTGGTCCTTATATAGACAGGAGAGAGAAGAGAGAGGGGTCTTTGACTTTGGGGTTATACTTGACAGGGAATGTCCCATCGTGACCCACATTTCTGTCCCATCAGGCCTTATCCTGGCACTTTGGGAGTCGTGGAAGCCATTTCTGTCAGAGATATGGGCGGTGCCCATATCTGTCGTACGCCTCGTGACGTGATTGAGTGTCCATGGGAGGACAGCTGTCAGCACTCTTGTCGAGGCACTGCTGGTGCTAGCAGTGGTGAAGAACCTGGCCAGAACCAATGATGGACGAAGCCGAGACCGAGATGACTTACGAGGCTGGTGGTCTCGGTTGGTGCCTTGGCATTGCTGCCGAGGTCAGGAATGACCTAGACTTCGGTTGGCGCCCTGTTACCAAGCCCGCGGTGCTCGTGGCCGAGGTGGAGACAAGCTGCCGAGATGCCTAGTAGTCTGGCACTGATGCCGAGCTGGTGGAGGCCGAGACCGAGTCCTGCCGAGATGGAGAAGCTGGACCAGGAAGTCGAGATGGAGCATTTGGTTGGGATTATGGAGAGCTCTGAAATATCCTCACACAATAGACCCCCAGCTTCTGACCTCTTAGAGTTTTCTAACTGCTTAAGGTCGGAAGCTAAGTATCATGAGGATACTTACTTCTTTGAGCTGCTTTCAGCCTGAGATTGGTGGTCTGTATTCAACTGGTTCGTCACCAACTGAGAGACCTAGAGATGACTGACTGGTATTGGACCGGAGCCAGAGGGTGGCATTGCTACTAAGCTGGAGCGTGGCGCCTCTGGCTGAGCTGGAGAGTCGTACTGCTTCCGAGCTGGAGAATGCATTGCTGCTGAAAACTAAGAGATGACCAGCTGGCTCGTCACTAGAGGTGTACTCTCGTTGGTTGCGATTCTGGTGCTGTCACCGAGAATGCGTGTGGCCGAGACCAGCATGAGGCCGAGTCAGCGCGACGCCGTAGCCAGCACGAGGACAGACCAACATGAGGTTAAGACCATCATGAGGCCGAGCCAGCGTGTCGCCGTAGACAGCACGTGAACCGACCAACATGAGGTTGAGACCAACATGAGGCCGAGCCAGCGTGAGGCCGTAGCCAGCACGTGGACGAACCAACATGAGGCCGAGCCAGCATGAGACCGTAGCCAGCACGTGGACGGACCAACATGAGGTTGAGACCAGCATGAGGACGAGCCAGCGTGAGGCTAGCCAGCACGTGGACAGACGAACATGAGGTTAAGACCATCATGAGGCCGAGCCAGCGTGAGGCCGTAGCCGGCACGTGGACGGACCAGCATGAGGTTGAGACCAGAATGAGGCCAAACCAATGTGAGGCCGTAGCCAGCACGTCGATGGACCAACATGAGGTTGAGACCAGCATGAGGCCGAGTCAGCGTGAGGCCGTAGCTAGCACGTTGATGGACCAACATGAGATTGAGACCAGCATGAGGCCGAGCCAGCGTAAGGCCTTAGCCAGCACGTGGACAGACCAACATGAGTTTGAGACCAGCGTGAGGCCGTAGCCAGCACGTGGACGGACCAACATGAGGCCGAGATGCGACTCGGTGCTGCTATTGCTTGTGCCAGTACGAGTGCGATATCTGGCGCATGGCCGAGAATCTGGCGCTGCTGCCACGATGTGATTGACACTTAAATGTGCAACTTTTAACCGCAAAACTACAATGTCGTCAAGTAGTAAAGGACTCAAGATTCCGGATTATCGATCCCACAGAGAGAGGATGGAACAAGCAACGAATCTAATTAGAGTAGAATTGAAGTAAAATATAGCTAATATAGAAATTAAAGTGAAAAAAATAAAACTAATAAACTATGCAATGTGAACAACTAATTAACAATCTAAAATATGAATTTAATAAGATCTAAGTTAATCTAGCAAACTACACTAAACTAGTGGATGAATGGTGGTGGAAATGGAAGATTTAAGGTGAAGAAGTGGTGTGAAATGTGTAGAATTTTAAAACAAGTTATATGAGATGTAGATCTAACAATCTAGAAGTAAAAATAACAAATCAAACAAAGATTAAAATTAACGACAATCAAGATAAGAGATTAGGCAATCCAAAATTCACTAAGTATGTAATTAATTCAAACAATGCATGTTCTAATTCAACTCCCAAGTCTACAATCCAATTAGCAATCTCTTGCCTAATTGGATAGGATGATATAACAATGAAGATCAAAGTAAAAGAAAATCAGAGGCCAAGATTCTAGATCATCATCTAGCTACCCTAACAATAAATCATCAAAATCAAGCTACAAAAGATCAAAGATAAGGGCTCTAGAGCATGCTATGTGAGAGAACTTAATCAAACTATAAAGCATCAATTGAGATTATCCGAGCATCAAGTGTAGAGATAGAGCATGAGAAATGAGAGAGATTAGCACGACTAGATCTAAAATCTACTAATCAATTAAGGCACAAGTACGGAATTTAAACTAAAACATGCATGTAATTGAACTAATCATATTACTTAGCTTCAAAAGGAGAGCCTAATCCAAGAGCTTTAGCCACTAAACATCAAGAAAGAGCTCCAAATTTTCATTAATGATCTTCAATTACACACACTCTCTAGATTAGTTACAAAAAGGCTCCTAATTACAATCTAAAAGTATAAAGAAGGTAAAATAAAATTGCTAAAAGACTAACTTGCCAAAAAATCTCCTCTTCTTTACAAAACATTCCAATTTATAGAAACTTTGAAGACATTTGATTGGCTCATTTTCATTCACAAGGATTGCTTCCATTTGATTGGTTGTAATTTGAAGGCTTTTGATTGGCTCTTTTGCTTTCACATGGATTGCTTCAATTTGATTGGTTGCAACATACTTTCCTTCCAAAAGCATATGTGTTTTTTGCTTTTTGTGGTCCTTCATTTTGTAGGCTTTTGATTGGCTCATATCATTTCACATGGTTGGGATTTAAACCCATAACCTATTTCATACCAACCAAAGCTCTAACCAATACACCAACCACTCCTTTGTGTTGGAAAATCACTTCTTCTCATCTTATTTTGGAATTCATTAACACTACTGATGCCTTGGACATTAGCCGGAAGGTTGGGGTAGTCGCGGGGTCCACCTACACAAGAGAAGTTACATAAAAATGCGCTATAAATAATCGGGTTTATGGATGATAATCCGATAATCCGTTTAATGTGATAGAATGATAAAATCTCTATGTAAAGCAAATGATATGCATATGATATGTTGATAAAATCCGAACTAATGAGGGGTAAAATATGCAATATTTAACACTCATCGCACCCACAAACCTACATTTTGCTAGTCCCGACCATAAACTATAAAGAAAAACTTAACTATATGCAAGAAAACATGGTAAAGATCCTAACTCACTTTCGCTGGAATCGCAGCTGCACTTAGCTCGTGCAACAAGCCTTTAAATCCCTAGGTTTCCCCTAGTGGGCGAGTTTTGTCTCGTGAGGGTTTCCAGCAAATAAATCCCACAAAATTCTTTTTATTTTGGAAAGAAAATATCTTTGATGTCCGACAGTCTCTAGCAAGCTAATAAGAATGAGTACTGAGTTAAGAATACTAGCAAACTCCTGAAGATATGTCAATCAATACCTAAGTCCCACTGTGTATGTGTGTGTATTTAGCCAATAATCATGCAATCTTCAAGTCGAAGCTCACACAACCTTAATCCCCTTCGGAATACATTTCGCCTTGACTACAGCCTTACAGGTCATACTCTCAACAATGGAAGCACACAAATTTGGCTGACTAACTCTCAGTATGTGAGTATGAACAAGGCTAAGAACTCACATAATTGATGAAGAACGGAGCTTATGTATAGAATGATTGATCTCAAAGAATAAGATATAACCAATAGAAGGTGGAAATGCTCACTAAACTTCTCACTCATTCAGCACCTAACCTTTCCTAGGACCCAATAGGTCTTTCATAGATTGTAATGGGGTTAGGGTTAATAGGTAGGATAAGGGTTAAATGTGGCTAAGTGTTCTTGAGAAGGTAAGGTTCTTCAAGTCTTCATAGGAAAGTCTTCCACTATCTTCACTTCTTCATTTTGCTTTGTGTTATTTATTCCACTCTACATCTTTTGGTGCTTGCTTTTCTTTGGTTTCCCATTTCTTTTTTTCTTTTTCTTTTGTTTTCCTTTGGTTCTCATTTCTTCTTCTTTTTTTTTTCACTTTCAAATCCCTTTATTCATTTGTCATCCCTTTGTAGAACATCTATATTTTGGTAGCCCATGTGAAGTCTTCATCACTAATGCTCAAATCCTTCATTTCTTCATATATCCCTACCCTTCTAAAAAACAATAGGTCAAAAAGGATTATATATATGTGGGTGATGAGGCTTGGGACAATGAAGGAAGGTTTCTTGTAAAATAGGCTCAAGAGGGCTACTAAGGGTACAAAATGTAATAGGTGAGTTCAAAATTTGGCCATTAGTTTTTTGAATGCCTATAATCTTCCCCTAAGTTCGAGAAATGCATCATAAGCTACAAGTCAAGATTTCTTCGCATTTTGATGTCACCTCTATGGTTAGAACAAGGAATAGCACTTATGAGATCGAAAGTGTTGGACTAAGAAGCTCTAGGAGTAGCTCTTCATTCTACTCAGGAATAGCGCAGAAGAGACCTCACCCAAACCGATATAGATAGGCTTAATCGCTCAATGGGTTTTAGTCTCCACTAATGATTCTTTCGGGTCTATCAGAAGTGATTTGCTATTCTCTTGGACTACATTCATGTGGCCAAATGTGTAAAAAATTTCTAGGAATTGTACATATGACAACTCTTCAAGCAAAATCCATGGACAATTTTTGAAATTTTTAGGGTTTTTGGTATTAATGGAAAACAAAACAACTTATCTACATGCAAAATGCAATGCATGAAATGCAGTGCCTCACCCCCAAACCTATCCTAAACATTGTCCCCAATGTTTATGCATAACAGAAATAAAATAGGACAAGGAAGGTAAATTGAAATTTCTCACCATGGGGTGCCGACACACGGGTATATTGGGTTGCCTCCCAACAAGCGCTAAGTTTAACGTCTTCAGCCAGACACAACTAACATGGTATGAGGCCAATCTATCATGGGTCGACAAGAAGGACCTTCTCAGCAATATTCTCAGGATCCACAAACTCAAGATACTCTTTTAATCTGTACCCATTCACTTGAAAGGTGCTACCATCTCTAGGATTCAAAAGTCCAACTACACCATAGGAATGGACAGAAGGTTCATGAGATGGTTTGGCACCTTTTTCCAGATGAATCTTGTTCATAACTATAGAGGGACTGATTCCTTTAGTTTCCGAGATGGTCCAACCTAGGGCACTCTGATGGTCTTTCAGCACATCCAGTAATTTCTTTTCCTGCTCTTCCTCAAGGTCTGAGGCAATAATTACCGGGTTGCTAGCAGAGACCCCCAGGTAGGCATACTTTAAATTCTCGGGTAATGGTTTCAGTTCTAACTTGGGTGGCTTAACAATAACTGATTCTTCTTCGACCTTAGATTCAGAGGTGGATGTAAAGATAGACTCATTTTTTTGCTTCCATTGGCCAACATCCATCGGCTGGGCCAAATCCAATAATGCATTAACTTCGCATATAGACCCGTCGATGTCTATGTCGGCATTGAAGTGAGCCAGACATTCCTCTAGCAGATCTGTGTAACATGACGATTGAACTATTTGATTAACTAATGTATCAATCATGTTCACTTCCTCATCATCATCTAAGTCCGATGTTTGGAGTCCGTTACGAAAAACATTCAACTCCAACTTCATGTTCCCGAAACTAAGTGTCACAACCCCATTTCTGCATCGAATCACTGCATCTGATGTTGCAAGGAACGGTCAACCAAGAATGACAGGAATATGTCGGTCGGGGGCTACCACTGGTTCGGTATCCAAAACCACAAAATCAGCTGGAAAATAAAAATCCTTAACTTTTACGATCACATCTTCGACCACACATTTTGGATACTTGACTGACCTATCAGCAAGACAGAGGGTAATATCAGTCTTCTTCAGTCCTCCCAGGCCCAACTGTGCGTACATGGAGTACGGCAGTAAATTCACACTTGCCCCAAGATCAAGGAGACACCTCTCTATGATAGAGTCTCCTATCTGAATGGTAATGGTAGGGCAACCAGGGTCTTTGTATTTGGGTGCAATGATCTGCTGGATCAAGCTTGATGCTTGGGGTGCCATCACAGCGGTTCTGGGTACTGATGTTTTCCGCTTGACAGTGGTCAGGTCTTTCAAAAACTTGGAGTAGGAAGGGATTTATTTTATGTCATCAAGGAGGGGAATGTTTATCTGGACATTTTTGAAAACTTCTAAGATCCCCTCAAAGTGATCCTTCTTCCTAGTCTCCTTCAATCGATGTGGGAATGGTGTTTTAGGTACCACTTTTAAAGATGATGGTTCAACTACAATTGGCTTCTGAATCTTCTCTCTATGTGGTTCTTCTCTTGGTATGGGTTCTTCTCTCTCTTTCTCCTTTTCTCTTTCTGCATTCTTTTTCAAATCTTTCTTCAAATTCTCTCTCGGGTTCGACAGCTTTCCTCTAACTCTCTGGTTTCCTAAAAAAATCTTCTCTCTTTGATCCTCTTCAAGCATCTCAACTCTATTATCAACAGTCTTTCCTGATCTCAGAGTATGGATTGCATGCACATGCTCATTACTCTCTACCAAACACTGGCCTATGGGCCGTCCTTTCGGATTAGGAATAGTTTGGCTCGGGAATTGGCCAATTTCTCTCTCAGACAACTGTAAGGTGAGCTGGCCTAATTGGGCCTCTAGTTTTGCAATGGACTGGTTCTGGGCCTGGTTAGTCTGCTCTTGGATTTGAATGAATTTGGATAACAGGTTCTCCAGATGAGAGGATTGATGAGGGGCTTGTGCTGGTGCAAAGTAATTAGGCATCTGATCTGGGACTAGTGCCTTACATTGGTTCTGTGGTTGGAACTGATTCTGCTGTATGGGTTGCTGAGAATGAGGAACCATAGGATGATTGGTTTGAGCAGGTTGCTGGAATTGTTGCCTAGGATAATGCGGTTGGAATCCTGGTTGACCTCCATGGGACTGTTTCTGGATCCCTGTCTCATCTCTCTCCAAATCTTTTCTATTACTACTCCAATTTTGTGAATCTTCTACAAGCTTGACAAGGAATTCGTATGCTTGATCGGCAGTCTGATTCATGAATTCTCCTTTGTGCATTGATTCAATCAAGATACGCTGGGGGTTCGTAAGACCTCTATAAAAGAAATGTATCAACTTTCCTTTGTCAATCCCGTGATGTGGGCATTTGATCAATAGGTCATGGAATCTCTCCCAAGTTTCGGCAAACTCTTCCTCGAGTCGTCCCCTAAAGTTCCTGATGGCACTCCTAAACTGCTCAGTTTTGCTCACTGGAAAAAATCTGGATGTAAACTTTTTGACAAGCTCATCCCAAGTGGTAATGGAGTTTGGAGTCAACGAATTCAGCCAGGCGGCTGCATGATCTTCTAGTGAGAGGGGAAACAACCTAAGCTTGACGGCTTCACTATTCAAATTTTGATTTCTAAACGTGTGGCAGATGGTCGGGAATTTGTTCAAATGGATATAGGGCTGCTCACACTCAAATCCATGAAATTTTGGTAACATGTTGATGGTGGTAGGCCGGATTTCAAATTGGTCCACATTATTTTCTAGCAAAACTATACAACTAAGTGAAGTTGATGAAAATGGTGCAAATAGTTCATTGAGGGTCCTTTGCTGAGGGTTTTGGACAGCCATTGTGGGTAATATGGGTGGGACAGGTAAAGCAAGGTAATCAGTCCTTACTAATCGGCCTTGATCACGTATCCACACTCGTATACAACTGCGACTAACCTAGCAATGCAATAGTCCGCTCAATGAAATGAATGCAACATAACAAAAGATTTTGAAACTTAAATGAGAAGCTAATCTAAACTAATATTGCCTAAAAGATTTCTAGATAGCTCCTAACTGTGAAGAGGACACTCTGGCCTCCAACCTAGACCTATGAAACAGAAATTCTAGCCAATTAACCCCCAGGTAGATGGTGGGATCTCGACGCGCTAGGCGAAGGCTCCTCTTAAAAACCAACTCCTCGAACAACAAAGTTGTCTCCCTATTTGGCAAGATGGACAAGGTTTGCTTAGGCACCAGAAAATCTGCCAAGGCACATAATTGGCACAACCGCGGTGGTCTTCCCTAGTGAGATCATAACCTAAGGTCACGTTTCTACTCAATTTTATTATGGTTTATTGGTTCTAAACTAAGTAAGAATTAAGATGAAATCCTAAGGGCAAGGAAACGGTGATGAAATCCGAATCCTTATCTTGTTGGGGTAATTTGCCCTTTACTAGTAGTGCACCAAATTACAAGTGTATTTAAAATAATTACACTACAAAGCAAGGAACAACCAACAAAGTAAACCCGCTTGCAAGGGATTCACGGGGGTTAAGAAATGCAAACCTCCCGATTTATTTCGAGGGACGAATTGGTTGTCGTCGACTCACACCACAGACACCAATTTCCGTGTACGAATGTGAAGGGCCGCAACGGTATAGTCCAACCGTCCTCCTTCCCTACAAGGAATTTATTGCAATTCTACTAAACAACTAACTACTTAAAGTAAGTAAGGTGTGTAAAGTAAAGTAAATGGGTCACGGGCTGACCCACAACCAAAATTATTACAACTTTGATGATAAATTCCTAATACAACCAGCTAAGAAAGCAAATAAATGTCTAAACTAATTCTAAACTAGGAAAGCAAGTACAATCTTCAAGTCCTCCAATGCACTTTCCACTTTCCTTTGCTCCAAGCAAGGAATTCCCTATAAAACAAACACAAATAATTTGTAGAATCCGTAAGGAAAATAAAGGAAAGATAAAAGTACACTAAGCTAAAAATGAGTTCAACTCTATGGAATTCAAAACTTTTCGATGCCTCTCCCCGGCAACGGCGCCAAGAACTTGATCGACACTTAAATGTGCAACTTTTAACCACAAGACTACGGTGTCGTCAAGTAGTAAAGGAATCAAGAATCTGGATTATCGATCCCACAGAGAGAGGATGGAACAAGCAATGAATCCAATTAGAGTCAAATTGAACTAAAATATAGCTAATATAGAAATTGAAGTGAAAAAAATAAAACTAATAAACTATGCAATGTGAACAACTAATTAACAATCTAAAATATGAATTTAATAAGATCTAAGTTAATCTAGCAAACTACACTAAACTAGTGGATGAATGGTGGTGGAAATGGAAGATTTAAAGTGAAGAAGTGGTGTGAAATGTGTAGAATTTTAAAACAAGTTATATGAGATGTAGATCTAACAATCTAAAAGTAAAAATAACAAATCAAACAAAGATTAAAATTAACGACAATCAAGATAAGAGATTAGGCAATCCAAAATTCACTAAGTATGTAATTAATTCAAACAATGCATGTTCTAATTCAACTCCCAAGTCTACAATCCAATTAGCAATCTTTTGCCTAATTAGATTGGATGATATAACAATGAAGATCAAAGTAAAAGAAAATCAGAGGCCAAGATTCTAGATCATCATCTAGCTACCCTAACAATAAATCATCAAAATCAAGCTACAAAAGATCAAAGATAAGGGCTCTAGAGCATGCTATGTGAGAGAACTTAATCAAACTATAAAGCATCAATTGAGATTATCCGAGCATCAAGTGTAGAGATAGAGCATGAGAAATGAGAGAGATTAGCACGACTAGATCTAAAATCTACTAATCAATTAAGGCACAAGTACGGAATTTAAACTAAAACATGCATGTAATTGAACTAATCATATTACTTAGCTTCAAAAGGAGAGCCTAATCCAAGAGCTTTAGCCACTAAACATCAAGAAAGAGCTCCAAATTTTCATTAATGATCTTCAATTACATACTCTCTCTCTAGATTAGTTACAAAAAAGCTCCTAATTACAATCTAAAAGTATAGAGAAGGTAAAATAATATTGCTAAAAGACTAACTTGCCAAAAAATCTCCTCTTCTTTACAAAACATTCCAATTTATAGAAACTTTGAAGACATTTGATTGGCTCATTTTCATTCACAAGGATTGCTTCCATTTGATTGGTTGCAATTTGAAGGTTTTGATTGGCTCTTTTGCTTTCCCATGGATTGCTTCAATTTGATTGGTTGCAACATACTTTCCTTCCAGAAGAATATGTGCGTTTTGCTTTTTGTGGTCCTTCATTTTGTAGGCTTTTGATTGGCTCATATCCTTTCACATGGTTGGGATTTGAACCCATAACCTATTTCATACCAACCAAAGCTCTAACCAATACACCAACCACTCCTTTGTGTTAGAAAATGACTTCTTCTCATCTTATTTTGGAATTCTTCAACACTACTGATGCCTTGGGACATTAGCCGGAAGGTTGGGGTAGTCGTGGGGTCCACCTACACAAGAGAAGTTACATAAAAATGCGCTATAAATAATCGGGTTTACGGATGATAATCCGATAATCCGTTTAATGTGATAGAATGATAAAATCTCTATATAAAGCAAATGATATGCATATGATATGCTGATAAAACCCGAACTAATGAGGGGTAAAATATGCGATATTTAACACTCATCACGATGCACGAGGTCGAGACCTGGCACGTAGCCGAGATGCAAGAGATCGAGATATGGCACGCGACCGAGATGAAAGATCTGGCGCGGCAACCAAGATGTGGGAGTCATGCACAGCTGGTGTACTATTGTTGAGCTGAGATGAACCCGAGATCTGACGCGCGGCCGAGATGACTGATGACGGTAGAAGACCGTGCGATCAAGGCTGATAATAGACGGTTGTGCTGCATGACGGTGTCATCAAAGCTGACGGCGCCATCGAAGCTGACAGTAAAGGATCGTGCCGTAGGATGGTAGAGGATCGTGCCATTGAGGCTGTTAGATCATCAAAGTCGACGGCGCCATTGAAGCTGATGGTAGAGGATCATGTCCTTGGACGGTAGAGAATCGTGCCATCGAAGCTGTCGGATGATAGGAAACATCTAGTTGTCCCTCGAGATAGAGGAGACTTCTGCCGAACTGGGGACATCGGCCGAGCTTGAGGCTGTCATGTTCTCGCAGAGGCCATAGCATTCCTGAGCTTGAGCTTCGTCTGCTTCTCGCTCAATGAATCGGTTGATATTAATGTTTTCATCGTGACCACGGAGTACGGGATCAAGTCTTTCCAAAGCTCGCTGCCTGGTAGGAGGGCTTGGTGGAAGAACCTGATTGCTATTGCATCCAAGGCGTCTTTTGAGATCTGCATTTTCCTCCTGTCTTCGTCTCAATTTCTCTGAGGGATTGGAGGATGGGGTTAAGGCTGCAACCTGGGTTTAGTAGCTGCTAAAGTCAATGAATCAACCCGTTTTGCGCTTGGATGACAAGGCTTTGGGCCCTGATCTGTGCGAGGGGCGAACTGCCATCGTCAATCTGAGAACGGTTAAGATCCTTCTGCCGGGAAAACCCTAGTCGAAGGTTATCTCGTCTGGAAGGTACTGTGGCCCCCTCTGAAGATGAACCTGGCTGAGCTTCCGGCCCGTGGATGCTTGATGGACCAAACTTTGCCCCAGACCTCCTCTGGCGGGGAGCCGACGGCAGCTGCACTGATAGTTCTTCTCCCTTTCTGGTTTTTCGAGGCATGGTGTCTGGGAAGATGACTTTTTGATCGGCTCCCCACAGATGGGCCAATTGTAAGTGCAACTATTATGTAAGGTATTGTCATTTTCCGATTTATTTCTCTGAAAGCAGTAGACTCTCTTCTGGAGCATCCTTTGTTGTTACTTCCTTTTTAATAAATAGAATTTACGGTTGCAAAAAAAAAAAAAAAGAGCTACCTCTCAATATACACTTGCCCTGTATGTATAACCCCCCGCCCGCTATGTCTTTATGTTGCATATATTATTAAGTAAATTTTGCATATGAAATGTCATTAGTGCAAGTGGTAGTAAGGAGTGACATTTTCCAAAATGTCATGTGTCCAGATTTACAATAATACATTTAGTTTTCATATTTTTCAAAAATACTAAATAAACCCGACCCAACCCGTGACTGTATAAAACCCGCCACGGGCAGTGCAAGTACCAAGTGGGTCGGTTAGGGTATGCTAAACTCTTGACCCATAGCTAACTTTACAATTGCTATTGAACTTTTCTGGAATTCTTCAATGGAAGGCATGGATTTTGTAGTTGGGAAGGTGGCTAAAGCATGTGCTCAGCACATGGGTTACATAAAGGATCTCAAAAAGAATTTTGAACAGCTCAATAAGGAAGCAACGACTTTGTATAGCAAGAAGGAAGATATAGAAAGTGAGATAAACAGAGACCGAATCCACAAGAGGCCCAAAAGTGAATGTCAAGATTGGCTTAAGATAGTGGACGAGGTTCACAATAAAGTAGACGCCATTAAAGAAGAATATTCTCAAGAAGCCGAGAGATGTCAAAGACGGTGGTGTCTAGATATTCAATCACATTGGAAGCTTGGTCAACGCATTGCGGAGATAACAAATCAGATTTCAAAACTTACTGAAGAGTCTACTAAGTTTGACAGAGTTGTTGTTGATGCGTTGCCACAAATTGTCGAAGCAAAGCCTGTTCTGACAATTGAAGAGAGAACATCAACAGAACGCACTCTACAAAAGATATTAAATAATGTGAGAGATCCAGGAAAACATAAGATTGGTATATGGGGTATGGGTGGTGTTGGGAAGACAACTGTGATGAGACTTTTAGACAAACTAGAAGAAATAAAACAGATGTTTGAGATCGTTATCTGGGTTACTGTTTCAAAGGACCGTAGCATAAAAATGCTACAAACTGAAATTGCACAGCGCTTGTCATTGAATTTATCATATAATGACTCTAACGAGAAAGTTGCAAGTAGATTGTTTCAGACTTTGACAAATAGGAAATTCTTGCTTCTTATGGATGATGTGTGGGCCAAAGTACATTTGCACGATATCGGAGTCCCTTCTCCAAACCAAAATAAAGGAAGCAAAGTTGTCTTGACAACTAGATATCAGGATGTTTGTCACAAGATGGGAACTGATGAAGAGATTAAGGTGGAGCCATTTCTGAGGAGGAAGCTTGGAGTCTATTCTGTGAAAAAGTAGGTGAAGTAGCTGATTCTCCCAGTATTCAACCATTAATGAAACGAGTAGTTCATAAATGTGGTGGTTTACCACTGGCCATTGATGTGATAGGCGCATCCTTGAGAAAGGAGGACGATGTTCATGTATGGGAAAATGCAGTGCAGGAGTTGGGCTCTCCATATACATCTGATATTGACGATATGGAAGAACAAGTGTTTAGACACTTGAAATTCAGTTTTGACAGATTGAAGAATGATAATATAAAGGATTGCTTTCTATATGCGGCATTATATCCAGAAGATTGGGAAATCGACATTTTTGAACTGATAGAGTACTGGAGGGCTGAAGGCCTCATCCATTCTGGATCGACTTTGGCAATTGTTAGAAACAAAGGGCATGCTATGGTGAAACATTTTATTGATGCATCACTGCTTTTAAAAAGTGATGAGAGTAATGTTCGTGTCAAGATGCATGATATCATCAGAGATTTAGCATTAAGAATTACATCTCGAATGGAATCAGGTTGCAGATTCTTGGTGAAAGCTAAGAAAATGATACACGAGCCTCCGAAGAATGAGGAATGGGAAAATGTCAATAGGATGTCTTTGATGGAAAATGGAATAGGCAGTCTACCGGAGAGGCCAAATTGTCCTACTCTCTTGACATTGTTGCTTCAAGAGAATGGGAAATTGACAACAATTCCAGAATCATTCTTTGATCAAATGGATGCTCTCCAAGTTTTGGATCTTTCTGAAACAGGCATAGAGTCGTTACCACATTCCATATGCCATTTGGTCAACCTTCTGGGACTTTATTTAAACAATTGTCGATCCTTAAAAACTCTTCCACCCGAAATAGGGAAACTCACAAGAATTGAGGTGCTTGATGCTCGAGGGACACGTATTAAAAGTTTGCCCACTGAAATTGGGCAACTAAGTGGTCTCAAAGTCTTGCATGTGACATTCTCAATGGAAAGAGACAAGAATGAAGAGGATGAGAAGGTCTCTGGTGGAATAATATCAAGGCTTTCTCAATTGGAGCAGCTGATTATTGACCTAGGATTCAGTCATATGGATTTCAATCGATATGCGGATACATGTGCAGAGGCAGTGATGAGAGAAGTGCGTTGCTTGAACGGATTGACGAGTCTTGAATTTGGGTTTCCTAAGATGGAATATCTTGAGTGCTTCCTTCAAGGAAGTCATCCATGGAAAAACGGAATAATCATGTCATTCCACTTTATTGTTGGACAGTACCAATATCGAGATGAACTCATCTTCTGGTTTGGGTATTCCCCAGAAAATGAAAGAATGAATCGAATGTTGGACATTTTGTGGCAGTGATAGCATCCTCAATGCCATTATTCAGGTACTCAGACATGCTGATTCTTTTTTCTTAGTTGGCCATAAAAGCGTTCACAATCTTTGTGAATTTGGGATGCAAAATATGAGTGGACTAACCGACTGTGGAATATCTGATTGTGATGTAATGGGGATCGTAGTGGATGGGAATCAGCTAGTAGAAGCTGCATTACCCAAGTTAGAGCACTTGGATATATCTCATATGTGAAATTTGAGAAGCATTTGGGAGGAAACTTTTCCACCTGGGAGCCTCAATTGTTTGAGGAGGCTGTGGTTGTACAAGTGTGAAAAGTTGAAGAATATTTTCTCACGCGAAATCATTCAGCAACTCTCCAACTTAGAATATCTAAATGTTGAATATTGTTCTGCATTGGAAGAGGTAATTTCTGATGAGGAAATTGGTGTTGAATCTGATTGTGTCCTCCCTAAATTGAAAAAGTTAACCCTAAGAGAGCTACCTTCATTGGTTAGGATATTGAAATTAGGTTGTCGTCAATTGCTAAATTGCTCTTCCCTTGACGAGATTTGGGCATCTAATTGTCCTAATCTAAAGAGACTCCCTATCAACGTCAGCAAAGCACCAAAGCTCAGAAGGATCGAGTGAAAAAGAGAGTGGTGGGATGATTTGGAGTGGGATGACAATGACGTCAAATTGCAACTTGAACCTCTTTTCTTCCATTCGTCCCGGTAAATCCCAACCGCAGCTGTACAAGTAACTCTATTTACATGTAAATAATGGTTCGTGCATCTATTTACAACAACTAGTGATATTTTTTTTTCCTTTATCTCATAAATAAATAAAATTAAATAGAGTTATAGATAATTAGGCTTAAATATAAACTACTTGCAGGCAACTGTGTTCCGAGGATCCAAATAAGGCCCTTGATCTCCTATTTGTCATGACAATTTGGTGACATTTAAAAATCTTTCCAAGATATGTTTTATTATCGACAAACAATGGAATCATTGAATGATCAGAAAAGTTTCTCGTCTACATAATGTTGTACGTAGTGATTAATGAGTTTTTATTACTATTTTCTTTTTAATAATGGCCTACAAGAAACTAAAGACCGAAAAAATAACAAGACACTAATAATGTTTAACATAATATAATTAGTGGTAGAGGTGTTCAAAGGCCAAGCTATGGTGCCCATATATGTTATGGATACAGTAGGCACCATTAATATGATATGATAGGGAAACAAAATTTATACATTAGAAATGAAGTATCGAATAAATGCATTACTTATGTGAAGCTATGCCAAGCTGGGTCAAGCTATGCATTTGATCCATTCTGAATGATAACTTTGAATAGAATGGAATCTTCCACAGAGCAAAGTCTTTGTGACAACTGAACTGACACCTAGGCTGGCCATAACACCCCCAATTCGTGGCCGTCAGTTAAACATGCAATTAATTACAAAGAAATTGATCATATAAGAATCCAACGGCTATGGTTGATCAACAGTGTAATTCTGGGCCCTAAACCATCCTCAATGCGATCCAAAATCTGGACAGCATGGGCCGCTTTTTTTAATTTTTTAATGGTACCAGGACAGCATGGACTCGTTCATGCATGTATGTGATCAGTTATAGCTTTTATTTCCTAACTTTTTTATGTGTATTTAGTTTTGCTTTCTTTGGTTGTGTGCAGATTGTCATGTCAACTTGCGAGCACTGTATTATAAAGATAGGCTATGCAAAGAGTTTGTGTGATGGTGGAAAATCAATACCTTTAATATATCAATGTAAGGCTACGTTTGAAGACAATCTATTATGCTACTTGTGAAATCATGTGCGTATGACTGAACGAATTGTGGATTCTATAATTATAAGTTTGATTCAGTGCGGGAGAGGGGAAGGAGAGAGTGCATAAATCCATGAAAGGGAAAAAAATGATAGATTTAATCCTTCTTCCTCAGACTCTAGAGATGGTGTTTTATGCGAACGAAAGGGATCCGCACTAGGGTGGAAATTGCTCTGATTCTCCATGCAACCCATTTTTCAACCATTTGATGAAAATATTTTTCTTCTTGAAAAGGAAAAAAAAATGAACTAATTTTATTCGATAAAGTGGATTTTGATTTCCTATGTGAATGGTAGAAATGTTGAATTCTTCCCTGCTGAAGAAATGAAAATCTATGGAGAGCAGAATCCTATTACCGCACAAATGCACCCTAAAAACCTTAATTTTGGTCTGCCGCATAATCACAAAGAAATTACATATCAAATATTGGTTTTGCATATAATGGTGAAAATGTAATCCAACAAATGTGCTCAAACCGGTGGTACTAGCTTCTCCTTTTTTTCCTACTTTCTTCAATTTTAGATCTTCCCATTATCTGATGTTACATTATCTCCAATAGTCTTGCAATTGATTCAGGAAGATATATGTATAGAATATCTCCAAATGTATTCCAATTATGTAATTACCAACTTCATTACATGATTTCCGTTCTCTGATCAGTTTTCTTCTTCCATTATCAATTTTATAATTATTATATATTAAAGAGGCTGATTTTGACCACATCGATTTTAATTTTGACTCTTAAATTTCAATTTTGACCATTTTATCAATTTTGAATTAGTGCGTCCATCAGAGGGAGCACGAATCTGATCCAAGCAGTTGTTAAGCATATCTGTGAAGACATGTCCCTTCTATGAGTAGTCCCATGATGAAGCTGGGCACAGTTCATGATAAGGAACTTACCCATCCTGAAAATGCATGGGGAAGCTCATCGATCAGGTTGGAACTGGAAATAAACAGGACAAAATGCCAATTCTCTTTTTTTCTTGGGCTTTTAAAGTATCGTTCAATATAGTAACAAAGTTGAGATAGAAAATTTGAGAGAAACAGACAACCATTTGTTTTCATTTTTACATGTAAATTAGCTCTTTGGACTCTCAAAAGGAAGAAGTGCAGCAATTTCCAAAAGTGAAAAAACATACTATAAGTGAAATACCTGTGGTGAGGATATTAAAATTATGTTCTTGAAGTACCAGTGTCCTCTGCTGCAAAAAGGATGGAATCTAGGTGTGAGGACTCATTAAACCTTGAGAATAGAAGTTGGCATTTGACAAATCAAAATTTCAAAAGAATGTACCCTCAGGTTGTTTTCTCCACATGATACATAGACTATCATTTATAGGTGATTGAGCAATATTAACGATAAGAGGCAATTTGGTGGACATTATTGGGACCTGATACCTTGCAAAGCTTGTAAAAGAACGTATTCTCGAGATCTGGATCATCAGTTAAAGTGAGTTGGTGAATGCACTGAGCCCCTTTGATCTTCTTCAGAAAACCACAACCCGGAGTTGAATAAAGTGTTTGAGCTGTACAGATACCCCAAGTGTGGCCCCGATACAGACATGTATGTGTAGAGGTATTTCAGGTAAGGTTCCATCAAGCTATCTGAGGTAATAGAAAACAGTTTATAGCACAACGGAAACATTAATGTATGTATTGTACATACCAAATAAGTAACAAAGGGAAAAAAAAACAAAAGGTGAGTCTATTTATACGTGCCAAAGCACTTCTAATGATGATGTTTCCTATGGTATGGAATGCCCTACAAAACTGAGCTTTATGTTTCTATAGCCTCCAGATTTTGAGGCTTTATACATTTTCTTTCTAAGGAAAGCAGTAACTTCTTCAGCCAATCTTCCACCCATTTATGTCTCCAGTGGTTTTATCTTCATTGGCCTCTGACATAAGAGATTCTGCTCCAAGATCTATCAAAAGCCATTGATTCCGAACAAGCCGTAAATCCAGATGATGTCCCTATTTATATGTAATCCAAGTTAAGAAGATAACAGTCAACTGACCGATGTTCGGACAACATTGCAGCACAAAAAACAGGATATATATGCAAAATGGGAGGCTCTAACCTGTGCACAGGTTAAACATCCAATGCACTAAATTTAGATATATGCTGATGGGTCAGGCCCAATCCGGATAGCGGCAATGAGTCAGGTCCGAGTAACCCGGTCCGTCTAGGATCGTGGGTCAGGCCAGAATGGCTCTGTTGAGATCCGGGTCTTGTTAAACAAAGCCTCATCACCTCAGGCTCCAAGTCATCGCGACGAAGTCCTCCCCTCACCTGCATTTACCAAGTCTCATGAAGAAGATCTCACCTGCCTCCCACCTGACTCGTTCCTCGAGGACACGACTGAGGCTCCAAAGAGACGTTGAACTGATCGCATCCCCAACTGATTGGGAAAGGTTATAAATAGAGCCCTCTCATCACTGAAGAGAGGGTCGTGTTTTCCCTACTTTCTCATATCTGTAACTCTCTACATTAATCAAACATCACCATTTTGAAGTGGACGTAGGTCACGCTTGACCGAACCACTATAAATCTCTCATCTCTCTTCATTTACTGCATAGCAATAATTATCTGACCGGTGGTGTCCGAAGTTACCTTTTTTGGCATCATCAGTTTGGCGCCGTCTGTGGGGAACGAAAAAATTCAAACCCCTTTTTAGAATCATGGTGATCAGCACAAGGTCTGTAAGACGAGAGGACAACCCTGGCCTAACTACGGGTCCGGGCCCTACCGTACAACCAAACTCTCCCAGACAGGGAGAAAACGGTCCTCCACCGGGTAATCCTGTCCCGATTACTCCCGCTCCTACTCCCTCTCCACAGCAAATGATGGAGACCATGCAGCAGCTGGTGACTCAAAACCAGCAAATCCTCCAGCTTATGCTCGCAGGGCAAGGAGGAGCGCCATTCGGTGGGATACAACAAGAGGAGGCAACACGCCCGCGGGGCCCGACTGCTCATCCATCTGGGCGCCCATCCCAATGGCGCCCAGGGCAGAGGGCTTCATGTGGGCGCCCAGACCACTCTCCATCACCTGGGCGCCCATCCCAATGGCGCCCAGGGCAGAGAGCTTCATGTGGGCGCCCAGACCACTCTCCATCACCTGGGCGCCCATCCCAATGGCGCCCAGGGTCGAGGAGTTCCCCCGATTATGCAGCTCCATCGCGCCCAGGATGCCTCCGCCGGCGCTCCCTTGGACCCCCCACCTGGCCCGATCCTGGTTGATCCTCAAGGTCATGCTTATCATGCAGTGCCTCCACCTCTAGGTGGAGCGCAGTTTGCAGAACCTCAGGCTGATGATCCCCACTTCCAAGAAGGGGGAAGTGAAAATAATACAGTGGGGGAGGAAAGCTATCTCCCTGGTTCTTCCAGAGAACCCCATAATCAATGGGAGGAAAAATTTAAGGAGATGCAGAATCAAATCGGGGACGTCTTCGATGCTGTGAGGGCGCAGGCCCCAGAGACAGTAGATTATCTCGTCAGACGAACAAACACCCCGTTCAAGGCTGATATAGTAAACTACCCCCTTCCTCGGAGGTTCAAAATGCCGTCCATGGAGACCTTCGATGGAAGGAAGGATCCATTGGATCATCTGGAAACTTACAAGACCGTGATGCAGTTGCACAATATCGCTGATGAGATCATGTGCAGAGCATTCCCGACCACACTGAAGGGCTCCGCCCGACAGTGGTTTTCCAATCTCGCCCCATCTTCCATCGCCACCTTCGAAGAACTAAGCAGGTCCTTCGTATCACATTTCATTGGAGGACGCCGCCATCAAAAGCCACCCACACACCTGCTGAGTGTAAAGCAGGACAGTAATGAGAGCCTCAGGGCATACCTCACTCGTTTTAACGAGGAGGTACTTCAGGTGGAGGAACCCGATGACAAAGTGACCATGACTGCTTTCTTGGGAGGCCTCCGTTCATCGGGTTTCTACTTCTCAGTAATGAAGCGCCCACCCAAGAGCATGACGGAGTTGTTGGCGAAAGCCCAGAAATATATGAATGCGGAGGACGCTACTAGGGCCAGGCGGGGCGAGTCCTCCAGAGTGGCGGATAAAGGAAAACACGATAGAGACGACAAGAAGGAACCCAGCAATAAGCGGAGCAGAACCGAGAGGATACTTGCCAGAGACCGACTCGGTCCTGCCCCCCCGAGAGACCGACCCTTCCCTGCTCCGCAGAGAAACCAACAAGCTTTCACAGCTCTCAATGCTGCAGTAGGGCACATTCTACTGGAAATTCAAGATGATCCTGCGATAAAATGGCCGGGAAAAATGAAATCTCCATCACATCGCAGGAATATGACCAAGTACTATCGCTTCCACCGCGATCACGGTCATGACACTGACGATTGCTTCGACCTCAAGAGGCAGATTGAAGATCTTATCCAGCGGGGACACCTGCGCCAGTATGTTGCCGGTAGGGGGCAGGCGCCGCCACAGCCTCACAACGTCGAAAATCAGCACCCTATTGGAGAAATTCGTACTATCTCGGGAGGGTCAGCGGAGTCATTCTCCGCCATGAAAGCCTTTGCCAGAAAGGCGAGGCATCCTGATGAGCCACGCCCGTCAAAAGCGTCGAGGCACAGCACTGATGAGACTATATCCTTCTCGGATAAAGATCTAGAGGACATCCAGCACCCTCATGACGACCCTCTGGTGCTCTCAATGACCGTCGCCAATTTCCAGGTGCATAGGATCTTGGTTGACAGTGGAAGTTCCGCAGATATTTTATTTGTGGAAGCCTATGATAAGCTGAAGTTGGGCCGAGAGAGATTGCAACCAGTCAAGTTTCCTCTCATCGGTTTCTCGAGGGAAAAGGTGTATCCTTTGGGGGCCATCACGTTACCGGTCACGGCCGGAACAGCCCCCCGAACCTCCACCACAATGGTCAATTTCCTAGTGATAAATTGTCCATCAGCGTACAACATCATCCTGGGACGACCCACTCTTAACTCCTTGAGAGCCGTCCCTTCCACATATCATCTCATCCTCCGCTTCCCAACCTCGAATGGAGTAGGGGAGGTAAGAGGAGACCAAGTAGCAGCAAGAGAATGCTACGTCACCTCGATGAAGGCCAAGATGACGCAGGAGGCGCTGCAAGTGGAAGTCTTGGACCCAAGAGATGAGACCACCACAGAAAGAGGGGAGCCAGTTGAAAAACTCACCCCTATAATCTTGCATGATGAACATCCAGAGAGGAAGGTATATATTGGCTCTTCACTCCCGAAAGCTCTGGTTGGCCGATTGACAGATTTTTTAAGGGATAATATGGGCATATTCGCATGGTCACATGCTGATCTGGAAGGGATCAACTCAGCCGTCGCCACCCATCGCCTCAATGTCAGCCCTCTCCACAAACCTGTTCGGCAAAGGTTAAGGGGCGCCTCCACTGAAAGGGCCCAAGCAATAGAGAAGGAAGTGGGAAAGCTGATTGATACCGGGGCAGTAAGAGAAGTCGCGTAACCTGAATGGCTCTCCAATGTGGTGATGGTGGCCAAAGCAAATGGGAAGTGGCGCCTCTGCGTAGACTTCAGCGAACTCAACAAGGCATGCCCGAAGGACAGCTACCCGTTGCCCAGGATCGACCTCCTCATCGACGCCACGGCGGGACATGAGCTTCTTTCCTTCCTGGACGCTTATTCTGGATACAACCAGATTAGCATGCACCCTCCAGACCAGGAAAAAACATCCTTCATCACTCCGAAGGGCACCTACTGCTACAGGGTTATGCCCTTCGGGCTAAAGAACGCTGGAGCAACCTACCAGCGCCTGGTGAACAGGATGTTCCACTCCCAGATCGGGCGAACGATGGAAGTGTATGTCGACGACATGCTAGTGAAAAGCTTGGCTGCAGCAGATCACATCGGTCATCTTCAAGAGACCTTCAGTGTTCTTAGGACCTACAACATGAAGCTGAATCCCGAGAAATGCGCTTTTGGCGTTGGATCAGGAAAGTTCTTGGGATTCATGGTCAATCAGAGGGGGATTGAGGCGAACCCCGACAAAATCAAGGCCATACTGGATATGAGGTCGCCATCATCAACTAAGGAGCTGCAGCGCCTCAATGGGAGAATTCTAGCGCTCAACAGGTTCGTCTCAAGATCTGCAGATAAGTGTTTGCCCTTCTTCAAAATTCTGAGGAAAACTTTTGAATGGGGATCTGAGGCTGAGGAGGCTTTTTAAAAGCTAAAGGCATACCTGGCCACACCTCCTCTCCTCTCACATGCTTCACCTGGGGAAGTGTTGTATTTATACCTCTCTGCTTCTCCCTCAGCAGTAAGCTCTGTCCTCATTTCAGACCATGGTGGGGTACAAAAACAAATCTACTATGTGAGCAGAGCATACAGAGGGGTAGAGATCAGATACTCCGAATTGGAAAAAACTGGCGCTCGCCCTCGTTTCGACTGCGAGGCGTTTACGTCATTACTTCCAGAGCCACACAGTCACTGTCATCACGGATCAACCTCTGAAAAGAGTTTTGGCAAAACCTGATGTTGCTGGAAGATTGGTTAAATGGTCGGTGGAGCTTGGTGAGTTCGACATTTATTATCAACCAAGGCCTGCCATCAAAGCACAGGCTTTGGCAGACTTTGTAGCTGAACTTACATATGCTGAAGAACAAACTGAGGATCCTCCTCTGCTTACACTGGGCGCCCAGCCCCCAACGGGCGCCCAGCTCTCCTCTCCCACAATGGGCGCCCAGCCCCCAACGGGCGCCCAGCTCTCCTCTCCCACACTGGGCGCCCAGCCCCCAACGGGCGCCCAGCTCTCCACTCCCACACTGGGCGCCCAGCCCCCAACGGGCGCCCAGCTCTCCTTTCCCTCAACGGGCGCCCAGCTCTCCACCTCATCTCTGGGCGCCCAAGCTTCTCCCCCATAGGGCTCGCAGGCCTCTCCATCTGTAAATGAAGAACCTCTCCAAAGTGCCCAAGTACCTCTTGAGAGGTCCAATGTCTCGCCACTACCAGCCTGGAAACTCTACGTTGATGGCTCAGCAACCACAGAAGGAAGCGGAGCTGGCTTAATCCTAATAAGTCCTGATGGTACACCCATCAAATATGCAGTGAAGCTCCACTTCATTGCCTCAAACAATGACGCCGAGTATGAGGCCCTCCTATCTGGTCTAAAATTGGCGATTGAGATGGACGTCAAATCTGTTCTCGCTTACAGCGATTCACAACTGGTGGTGAATCAAGTAAACGGTGAATTCGAAGCAAAGGAGGAAAGAATGCAGGATTACCTCAGCATGGTGAAGGAAATAATCAAAAGTTTCCAATATTTTCAGCTCTCTCACATTCCTAGGGGAGAAAATGTTGCCGCCGACGCACTTGCCAGGCTCGCCTCATCACTGGAGGCCTCATCTGCAGCACCGACACTCATCGGGCATCAGTTGGAGAAGAGTAAGTTAGATGTAGTGATCGGAAACATCAACTGTGCATCAGAAGGCGACGAGCCAAATTGGATGACCCCCATAAAAGCCTTCCTTCAAGAGGGCACCGAGCCAGATGACCATCTTGAAGCTAGGAGACTGAGGATGAGAGCTTCTAAGTTCACCATCCTACAGGAAGTTCTCTACAAGAGGGGTTACAACCTACCGTTGCTGCGCTGCCTTTCCCCAGAAGAGGCTGACTACGCCCTCAAAGAAATTCATGAGGGGATTTGTGGAAATCACTCTGGAGGACGCTGCCTCGCCTATAAAGCGCTTAGGCAAGGGTACTTTTGGCCAAGCATGGTAAAAGACGCCAAAGACCTCACCAAGAGGTGTGACAAATGCCAGCGCTTCGCCACTGTGACGCGGCAGCCACCAGAAGAGCTGACCACCATCCTCAGCCCGTGGCCTTTCTCCAAGTGGGGCATCGACATTTTGGGCCCCCTGCCTTTGAGTAGAGGCCAGTGCAAGTTCATAGTGGTCGCCATCGACTACTTTACAAAATGGGCGGAAGCGGAACCCCTAGCGAAGATAACGGACTACAAGGTGAAGGATTTCGTCTGGAAAAACCTGGTCTGTCGCTTCGGGATACCTAATGCCATTGTCAGCGACAATGGCAAACAATTCGACAACAGGCTCTTCAACTCCTTCTGCGCCGACCTTCACATAAAACAACCTCACTCCAGCCCGGCACACCCCCAGGCAAATGGACAAGCAGAGGTGATGGTGAGGACAGTCCTACGCAACCTTAAAACAAGACTCGAAAGAGCGAAAGGTCTGTGGGTTGATGAGCTTCCAGGGGTATTATGGGCCTACAGGACAACTCCGCGGACTCCTACAGGAGAAACCCCTTTCTCTCTTGCTTTTGGGACTGAGGCGGTAATTCCTGTCGAGATAGGGGTACATTCCCTAAGGGTCCACCAATACGACCCTGCCACCAACGAAGAAGGACTCCGCCTCAACCTCGAATTGATAGAGGAGGCAAGAGAAATGGCTGTGGTCCGTAATGCGGAGTACAAACGACGCATGGCCAAGTACTACAATTCGAGGGTGAAGCCTCGTTCCTTCCAACCAGGAGACCTAGTCCTCAAGAAGGTGATTCTCACTACGAAGGACTCTCGGGAAGGAAAGCTCGGACCAAATTGGGAAGGTCCGTATCTCATAATAGAAGTGGTGAGACCAGGCACCTACAGAATCCAGAACTCTGAAGGAAAGGTCTTACCCCATCCATGGAATGCAGAACACTTGAAGAAGTACTACCAGTGAAGAGTTCTAGGGGGGTGAATTAGGGTTTTTTGGTGAATTAGGGTTTTTATTAAAGGACTTAGGTTTGCACTTTTTATTTCATTTAATGTTGCAAAACAATGGATGGATAAATAAAATTACTTTTATTACCAAAAGTTGCATAAATCAGGCTTATGCTGCCTTTACAAAAGTCAAGCTACCTACCCATAAAATCCCTATACACTAATCACTTTCATCCCCTTCCTCATCATCCTCCTCTACATCGTCCTCATAATCACCAGAGCTGCTACCACCATCATCAGGCGCCTCCTTCGGCACAAAGCCTGATATGTCAATGTCTGGAAAGGCGGCCGAAATCTTCCCTCGAAGCTCCTCGTAGCCATCAATGAAGGCATCCGCAATGCCAATCTGCAGGTCTCTTTTAGCTTGAGAAGCTCTCTCGGACGCTGCCCTCATCTCTGCCTCCACAGCAACTTCTCTGAGCCTCACCTTCTCAAGGGTTCGAGCAAGCTCAGCCTCACTGAGCGAAGCCCTCTCACGGGCCCTCGTAAGCTCGGTCTCTCGGAGCGAAGCCCTCTCACGGGCCTTCATCAGCTCAGCCTCACTGAGCGAAGCCCTCTCGCGGGCCTTCGTAAGCTCAGCCTCGTTGAGCGAAGCCTTCTCGCAGGTCTTCGAAAGCTCATCTTCTACTTCGGCCGCCCTCTTATTGGCTGCTGAAAGCCCGGTCTCAAGCTCGCTTACCCTCTCTCCGGACGCAGCAAGATCGGTCGCGGAAATCCTACCAGCGGCTTCTAGAGCAATAATCTTCTCTCGAGCAGTGGAGAGCTCTAGCCGCATAGCCTCCTTCTCCCGCCTCATCTGACCACAAGACTGGGCTCGCGACAACAAGCAGATGGATGCTGTGGAAAGCTGAAGAGATAAGAGACGAGAAGTGAGACAGTTGTAAAGAAATGAAGGGGTAACAATCTGGAGAAAAATAAATAATGAACTTCACCTGAGTCAAACCCTCTACAAATGAGTCAATGACCCCCTCGGTGCCCAAGGCATTAACCTGAGAGACCTCATGCGCCAGCACATATTTCCCTAGCCTATCCCGCATCTCCCACGAACGACCCCGCCTGGGACCGGTCCCGGTGGGTGCCCCTGTAGAAGTACCCGGTTGTGGAGGACATAGCCGAGGGACAGGAAGTGTAGCTGAAGAGGAAGGCTGCGAGACAACAGTCTTAGCGGAGGAGATCCCTGCCTGAGGAGGCACCACAGGTAAAACCACTCGAGTAGGAGGCACTCGGGGCTCAGTGCGAGAAGCTGATAGAGAGGTTCCTGGTGAGACATCGTCTGTCCTTGCCACCTTCGAAGGAGGGGTACCCCTATCCGAGAAGCGGGTCGAAAAGCGGGCTCCAATCATCTCTCTGCTTACCTCCGTGCCTATTAAGAGAAGTATTGGCAAGTGAGACATGGATACAACACATCAGATAATGTTTAAGATTATAGCTAAAGCAGATTTGACTTACTTTTTCTCTTTGATGACGGTCCTGAAGAAGAGCCCGGAGAGGGTCCACTGGCCTTACTGCTTTCTTTGGGAATAAGAGCTCCCAAGTCTTTCTCTGGATGATCCCTCACCGCTTGCAGCTTCGCCTCTTGATCCTTGGAGAGTATGGGAGGATCTGCGGAGAAACGGTGAGCATAGAAGAACAATATATATATATAAGTGTGGAGAAATGAGTAGGAAGACGTACCCAGTCTCTTGGCGTCAGCCCATCGCATGGGCACCAATGCTCGATCTGTCTCAGAGGCCCACTCTCCGCCAATGAAGAAGAAGCGTGATTTCCAACGGTGGCAATTGGAGCGTAGGCCTGTGATCAGCTTGCCACCCCTGGGGCTAAGATAGTACCATCCCCTATTCGGGGCTGGAGACTCGGTTAAGTGATAAGCGGCATGGAACGCTACAGGAGAAGCATCCTCCCTACGTACCTGCCTCCATAATGCAAGAAAGCCGATGAGGACTCTCCACCCATTGGGTACTAACCGTCCCGGCGTCAGTGAGAAATAGTGGAGAATACGGCAAACGACTGAGGACAAGGGGAATTTCAGTCCTGCCTCGAGCATCTCCTCGTAGATGGTGATATCACCAGATGAGCAATCACAAGCCGGCTCGTTCGTTTCGGCCCGACGACACATAACAGTGGGAGGAATGCGATAAAATACTGTCATCTTGAAAATGTCTTCATCAGTGTTAAATACGCTGTAGATAGTACTCACTTTAGATCCATCGTCGTCGATAGCGACTTTCCCTTGATACCTTTTTTGGCGAGAACGCAACTTATCCCGCACGGTCGAGACCAAGGTGATGCCCAAGCTAGAACCAGCCTCGCCCTCAGCCTGGCGGGCGCCTACTCCCAGGGCGCTAACAGGAGCGCCCGCAGCAGCGTGGCAGGAACCCGCGACAGCCCCGTCGCCCGGTCGGGAGGCCCGTCCAACTCTCAGCGCAGGGGCACCAGCAGCCTGGCGGGCGCCCAGTACGAAGGCGTCCTCGCCCACCGAGCTCGTGGCAGCTCCTGTGCCGCCCACGCCCGCTGCCAGGGCATCGACCCACGCACCACCGCGCATCGCAGCACCTGTGCCGCCGTCGCCCGCTGCCAGGCCGCCGCCTTCGTCTCCGCCCAGCGCCACAGGGGCGCCTGCAACCGGGCGGGCGCCCACCGCGGCAGCACCCTCGCCCGCTGCCAACGCGCCGCCCCGGGCACCGCCGCCCATCGCGGTGCCCGCGCCTCCCTCGCCCGCTGCCTGCGCCGACAGGCGGACGTCGCCGCTACTGCTCGCCCAAGGGGGCCCCACGACGCCGCCCAGCGCCGCAGGGGCGCCTGCAACCGGCGGGCGCCCACCGCGGCAGCACCCTCGCCCGCGCCCACGACGCCGCCCAACGCCGCAGGGGCGCCTGCAACCGGGCGGGCGCCCACCGCGGCAGCACCCTCGCCCGCGCCCACGACGCCGCCCAGCGCCGCAGGGGCGCCTGCAACCGGGCGGGCGCCACCGCGGCAGCACCCTCGCCCGCGCCCGCGACGTCGCCTCCTCGCCCGCTGCCTACGCCGACAGGCGGACGTCGCCGCTGCTGCTCGCCCAGGGGGGCCCCACGACGCTGCTGCTCGCCTGTGGTGGATCTCCGCTGGGAGAAGCCTCGGGCTGGGCGCCCAGGGGCCAGCCCTCGCCGCCCTCATCGAAGCTGCTCGCCTGAGAGACGAGCACGCCAGATCTCGCCTCGGGTTGGGCGCCCACAGCAAAATTCATTCCACGTTCGCCTGATGCCGCTTCCTCAACGCACATCGAAGTCCGGACAACTACTCTGATCTTCGTGTGTTTTGTTGCAATCTTCTTCTTGGTCTCTTTGGGTGTTCTCTTCTCTCTTGGAGATTTCTTTCTTCTTTGAAAAGAGTCTGGTTTAGGGCACCAAGAGTTTTATAAGGGAAAGAGTCCTTGATGCATGGGTTTTTTTCAAAAACCAAAAGATGAATCTCAAAGGTCTACAAATTTCAAAATCTGAGCAGAAAGAGGAGGTTGGATTGCTGTGAACTTGTGGAAGAGACGGATGAGTTAAAAGCCCCATGTTCAAAGTTGTTAGAACGCGGGACTTTGAGGGGCAAATGATGGGTCAGGCCCAATCCGGATAGCGGCAATGAGTCAGGTCCGAGTAACCCGGTCCGTCTAGGATCGTGGGTCAGGCCAGAATGGCTCTGTTGAGATCCGGGTCTTGTTAAACGAAGCCTCGTCACCTCAGGCTCCAAGTCATCGCGACGAAGTCCTCCCCTCACCTGCATTTACCAAGTCTCACGGAGAAGATCTCACCTGCCTCCCACCTGACTCGTTCCTCGAGGACACGACTGAGGCTCCAAAGAGAAGTTGAACTGATCGCATCCCCAACTGATTGGGAAAGGTTATAAATAGAGCCCTCTCATCACTGAAGAGAGGGTCGTGTTTTCCCTACTTTCTCAGACCTGTAACTCTCTACATTAATCAAACATCACCATTTTGAAGTGGACGTAGGTCACGCTTGACCGAACCACTATAAATCTCTCATCTCTCTTCATTTACTGCGTAGCATTAATTATCTGACCGGTGGTGTCCGAAGTTACCTTTTTTGGCATCATCATATGCCATGATCAATGATCTAGACCATGCATAGTATGGGTTGCACTGTAGATTTAGCCATGAGAGAAATCTGCTACTCATATAATCTTAAGCATCAACCAGTGACAAGCAAATGGATAGGAAGAATGCTAGCAGCAAGGAATGAGAAAGGAAAGGGCCACAAATTAAATGGAAAAATCATTCCAACCATTATCCATGCCAATAGCAGCCACTGGTCCATAACAGTGGAAGTGGAACCCAACAAATGAACAGTTTAATCAATGAACCATAGGAAAGCGGAGTGTTGTTTTGAGTTAGATACTTTCTGCGATGTATTAGAAAAAAAAGGAGTTTCTGTTGGATGTTGGCAGAGTAAATGTGAATAGACTGTTGCACACACACATAAGTAAACTGAAAGTGGAGAGTTATGCACAGTAACAAATAGGAATAGAAAACCTTTTCATTGATCATTTCATATCATTTACATGGACCACTTAAATAGATAAAGGTAGCTAACAATAAAGGGACAGGTGTCCCATGAACAGCTACTCTGTAGAACTAACAGAGTCACTGAAAGGGCAAGTGTCCCATACACACCTAGTCTATGGAACTAACACAGACACGTTTACAGACTTCTTCAACCAAAGACTTATTCAAAGATAGTAAATGACATAACATAACATTTGAATTAATTTAATATTCTAACACTCTCCCTTAATTCAAATGCCTTCAACACCAAGCATTCTTCGTAATTTGAAAAACTTTTCTCTTGAGAGAGCCTTTGTGAAAATATCAGCAACTTGTTCCTCCGTGCTGCAGTATTCCAGCTTTATCTCTTTCTTGGCCACAAGCTCTCTAATAAAATGATGCCGGACTTCAATATGTTTTGTTCTTCCATGGAAGACTGGATTTTTTGTCAATTCAATTGCTGACTTGTTGTCACAAAATAAAATTGTAGCTTCTTCTTACTTTTGCTTCAGGTCGATTAGAATCCTCCTCACCCACACAGTTTGACATGCTGCACTTGTTGCCGCCATATATTCAGCTTCAGTTGTAGAAAGTGCAGTAGTTTGTTATTTTTTTGAAGCCCATGATATCAATGCAGACCCAAGACTAAGCCCATAGCCTGTAGTACTTTTCCTGTCATCTGCACAACTAGCCCAATCACTGTCAGTATAAGAGACAAGTGTACAAGTATTTGATTTTTTATACCTGAGTCCGAGATCCAATGTTCCATGAATATATCGTAGAACTCTCTTGGCTGCACCCATGTGAGCTTTACTTGGACTGTTCATAAACCTTGAAATCAAACTCACTGAAAACATTATATCTGGCCTTGAATGTGTGAGATAAATCAAGCCACCAACCATGCTTCGGAATTCTTTTGCATCTGCCTTTTCAATTCCATCCTCTACCATAAGCTTCTCATCGATCTGTATTCATGGGTGTTTTAGCTGGATTGCAATTTGACATACGAAACCTTTTCAACAAGTCTCTTGCATATTTTCCTTGATGCAGAAAAATATCATTTGAGTCTTGAATAACTTCCATCCCCAAAAAATAATGTAACGAACCCAAATCTGTCATTTCAAATTCAGCCATCATATTTTTCTTGAATTCAATTCAATCAATTTTGAAGAGTTACCAGTAAATATCATATCATCAACATATAAACATACTATGAGAATTTCATCCACACCTTGTACTTTCACATAAAGGGTTGGCTCACTTTCACTTTTTTGAAAATTTTGGCCCATAAAATATTTGTCAATTCTGCTGTACCAAGCTCGTGGAGCTTGTTTGAGCCCATACAAATCCTTTTCTAATTTGTACACCTTTTTTTTCAGACCCTTTAATTTCAAACCCAGGGGGTTGTTCAACATACACTTCCTCTTGCAATTCACCATTTAAAAATGCGGATTTGACATCAAATTGAAAAATTTTCCATCCTTTTTCAGCAGCCATAGCTAGAATAGTTCTAATGGTATCAATTCTAGCAACAGGAAAAAATGTTTCAAAGAAATCTACTCCTGGAACTTGTGCATGCCCTTTTGCCACCAAATGGGCCTTGTGTTTTTGCAAAGACCCATCAGCATTAAACTTGGATTTGAAAATCCATTTGAGCCCAATGGGCTCTTTACCTGGTGGTAAGTCTACCAATATCCATGTTTTGTTTTTTTCAATGGCATTCATTTCAACTTTCATGGCATCATGCCATTGTTTTTCATTCACTGCATCTTCAAAGCAAGCAGGTTCAGAAGCAAAGCATACAAAATCACATGACTAGTATATATCAACAAGACTTCTTACCTTTCTAGGAGGTGATTCCGACGGTGTGAATCCAGTTGGACTTAATTGAGCATCAGGTGATGAATCAAAGGATGATGTTTCTTCTTCTTCAATAATTAGAGGGTATTGATTGACATCAATGTCCCACTTCCATGCATCATTTTCATTAAAGATCACATCACAACTAATAAATAAAGCCTTGTTTTGAGGAGCATAAAGTCTATAGCCTTTAGTTTCTTCACTATAGCCCACAAAAACACATTTAATGCTTTTGTCATCTAGCTTGTGCCTTTTTTCATAGGGAATATGAGAATAAGCTATAGAACCAAAGACTTTGAAATGACTTACATTTGGCTTTCTCCCAAACCATGCTTCATATGGTGTTTTTTCATTGACTGCCTTTGTAGGAGAGCGATTGAGCAAATAAACCGCTGTAGATACTCCTTCCGCCCAGAAGCTTTTTGGGAGCCCCTTTTCTTTCAACATGCATCTTGCAGTCTCTACAATGCTTCGATTTTTCCGCTCCGCGACTCCATTCTGTTGTGGAGTGTAACTTTTAGTGAGTTCTCTTCTTATTCCTGCATCTCTACAAATCATATGGAACTCTTTTGATGTAAATTCACCCCCTCGGTCAGTTTTTAATGTCTTCAGTACGAACCCACTTTGTTTTTCTACATATGCTCGAAATTGTAGAAAGCAAGAAAGAGCTTCAGATTTTTTCTTAAAAAAATACACCCAAATCATCCTTATGCAGTCATCAACAAATATTAAAAAATATTTGCTATCACAAAGTGAATTTGTGCGCATAGGGCCACATATATCAGCATGGACCAACATTAGGGGTTGATTAGCCCTCCAAGATTTACCCGCTTGAAAAGGGGTTCGATGATGTTTTCCAAAAATACATGCTTCACACATTTTGTCACCATGATGCACAACAGGTAAGCCAACAACCATGTTTTGTTTATACAGTGAATCCAAACCATAAAAATTTAGATGCCCATATCTTTTATGGCAAAGCCAAGAATTATCACACTCCACAGATTTGAATGCGTTGAGGGTAAGATCGGAAATTTTGAGAGGAAACATTTTATTTTGAGTCATTTTCACTGTCATGATTAACTCCATATTCTTCTTTTTAAATATCATGCATTTATCCTCATCAAAAACCACATAATACCCTTTTTTCATTAACTGTCCCAAGCTAATCAAGTTTTGAGCCAAACCTGGTATATACATAACATCGTGAATGAGCTTTGTACCTGACCTGGTGTTCACAGAGACAATACCTTTGCCTTGCACCTGGACTTGACTATCATTTCCCATCAAGACTTGAGTTTGGCCGATTCATCCATCTCAACAAATAATGTTTTATCACCTGTCATGTGGTTACTGCATCCACTATCCAGAAACCAAATATCTCCAACAAATTCAGCATTTGCAGATAAACATGAGAGAAATAAATTTTCCTCAACTTCATCATTTGTCTTTTCTTCATGGAAATTTGCTTGATTTTTATTTTTATGCCAACAATCCTTTTCTTCATGTCCAAATTTATTACAAATTGAACACTGAGGCGCAGTTGAGGACTTGTTTTTGTACTAGTAGTCTTTTTCAATATGACCTCTTCTATTGCAATTGTAACATTGAGGAGGTTCATAATTACCTTTATTGCGGTTTCTCTCATTTCCATCATGCATGTTTCTTCCTCGGCCTCTTCCACGAAAATTTCACCTTCCACGTCCACGTCCACGTCCTTGGCTAGTTTGCCTTTGGTTGGAGCTTGCCCCTGCATTACCACTTGACCCCTTTTTCAAATCAAGTGTTGTTTGAAAAACCTGCTCAGTTGGCTTTTCTACATTTCTATTCAACCTCTCTTCATGTGTTTGCAAAGAACCCATTAGTTGATTCAAAGACAATGTAGATAAATCCTTGGATTCTTCAATAGCAGCAATAACATGGTCAAATTTGGGAGTGAGATTTCTTAACACTTTTTCAACAATTTTTTGATCACTTAGGTCCTCACCAAGAGACCTAATTTGGTTCACATTGGTTGTAACTCTTGTGAAAAATCCCGGAATAGACTCAGAATTTTTCATCAACAAGGTCTCAAACTCACGGCGAAGAGTTTGTAATTTCAAGTTAACAACTTGACTTGATCCTTTATATTCATCTCGAAGCAATTCCCATGCTTCATTTGATGTGGTGGCTCCCATTATCCTAGGAAAGATGGTCTCATCCAGTGCTTGTTGGATGTAAAATAAGGCCTTTGCATCCTTTTTTTTATTTTCTTTCATCTCATTTTTTTGGACTGCAGTAACTCTTCCTTCTTGTGTGTCATATTCAGGAAAGCCATTCTCAACTAAATCCCATAAATCATATGAAATAAACAAGGTTTTCATTTTGATATTCCAAAACTGATAATTATCACCTTTAAAAATGGGAACCAATGGCTGAGAAATACTTACAGAATTGTTGTTGGCCATTCCTTACTCTCTTTTTTTTTTTTTTTTTGTTTGCAACACCTTCAGAATTTTTGTGCAGACAGGTTTGCAGCTGAGAAAAAACTCAACGATCAGCTTTGATACCAAATAATGTTGGATGTTGGCAAAGTAAATGTGAACAGACTGTTGCACACACACACAAAGTAAACTGAAAGTGGAGAGTTATGCACAGTAACGAATAGGAATAGATAAACCTTTTCATTGATCATTTCATATCATTTACATGGACCACTTAAATAGATAAAGGTAGCTAACAATAAAGGGACAGGTGTCCCATGAACACCTACTCTGTAGAACTAACAGAGTCACTGAAAGGGTAAGTGTCCCAGACACACCTAGTCTATAGAACTAACACAGACACGTTTAGAGACTTCTTCAACCAAAGACTTATTCAAAGAAAGTAAATGACATAGCATAACATTTGAATTAATTTAATATTCTAACAGTTTCCACCAAAATAATTTTGAATAGTAGCTATGGTGATTTAATAGAACTTAAGTATATGTTATTCTCTTACCACTAACCGCAACACAGCAAAAAATGAGGCTCACTCAAAAATTTCAGAAGGCACATATAAAATCACTCTTTTAAACAATAAAGATGAGCAGGAAAAAAGCAATAAGCAAGATGCTTTTTTCCAACAAGTTGTGAAAGATGGAACCATGGTACTGACATGGTAGAGATTCCTTTTCAGCTATACAGTGGGGATCAGGAAAGTTAAAGTATCCCTGGAAAATGGGGGACTGGGTGGACGAGGCACAAGACATCTTGAAACAGCTAGGTGCTAAGTTCAAACACATCTTTCTCTTGCAAGGGAAGGAGTGCTACACTACTATGTTAAAATATTTCCTTTGATATATAGATTTATGGAATGGTTTTTATCCTAGTATGGGCGTTTGATGTGATGCATTAGAACAGCTAGACTTTGATCGATCCTGTCATCCAAAACCTAAAACAGGATGAGGACCAATATTTATGTATCACATTTTTTTTTATACAGCGATAAAACTTACTTTAATAAAAAAAAAAAAAAAGAAGGAAGGATCATCTGAAAAGCTCTCTCATAGAATGTACAATTAGAAACCATGTTTATCATCATTCATCAGATAATTATAAGGTTCCTCAAATGTCTAGTGGGTAAGGTGTGAGGCCAGGACAACGTAGAGGTTATCCTCTCTTTTTTTATTGGGAACAGTATTTAATTAAAAAAAAAATAGCTATAAAAAGGGGGCTGTTGGAAGGCCACAGAAGCCAATGCAGGAGAATGATGCGAGCAAAGACTTGGCTAGTCAAGTATGGCTCTAAAAATCAAATGAGTCTAAGTAGAATAGGTTGTGATTACCCAGACTCCGCTCCTACTAAGTTGCATCAAACCCAGAGTCTCTCGGGCTGTATGGGAAAGAAGACAAAACTAATTTCTGATAAAAAAAAAAATTATTGTGGGAAGATGTTAAGAGGCTTTTGTGGTCCTTTTGCATTGTTCTTGGAAGATCAAAACCACAATTCTAGAGGATCCTAAATATTCAAAGATCAGAGGTAATGTTCGTCTGATTTGATGAAAATCAAATCTTCCTACCTATTAATACTTAAATTCAACCTAAATATTTTAAACGTGCGGCTAACCATTCAAAATAATAATAATTAAAATGCGTGGCTTAAATTCATAGGACATCAGTTTCTATATTGACCATTTTAAAGACAAAAAAATCACAATTTTTAAGGTTTTGCGAGGCTCTAGGGTGCAACTCAGTAGAGTAGTCAACTCAAGGGTGATGTGTGGCTTAAATTCATAGGACATCATTTTCGATATTGACCTTTTTTATGACAAAAAAATCACAATTTTAAGGTTTTGGGAGGCTCGAGGGTGCAACTCATGTAGAGTAGTCAACTCAAGGGTGACAGGGTCGCCCCTTGCAAGTCTAAATTATAGGGTATACCTTGATACTTCATACAACATCAAAATTATGTGCAGGTCGATTTGCACACAAATAGTAGCATAGTCTGGATGAATTCTCACACTCTGTGATGATATCCAAACCCCAAAATCTAAGCACAACAACAGCAAAGAGAAGAAAGAAAATCAAGTAGAAAGCAATGACTATCACCAACACTGCTAAATTCAATCCAACGTAGAAAAGTTAATCCAAGGAGAAGAACTGAGATAAATAAATATAAAAAAGTTTTTTGAAAATACTGTTGAACATAGGGTTGGATGTCCCCTATATGAGCTAATATATTGTTTGAAACAACATAAAACCCAAAATAAATCCTAAACATTGATCAAATCAATTGAGCAACAAAAACCCTAATAGGAGTTCTAACTTGAATTAAACAGATATTAAATTAATTAAAAATTAAAAAAAAAAAAACCCTGCCTGCATGTTCCTGCAGGGTTGTCTGGATAGAGTGGGTTTTGGGACCCACGTTGATGGGTCAAGTGGACGCACCAACTTCAAGGCCACACTTGGGCAACCCAAAGAGTTTGGTCAGTCAGATGTTTTGGACCCATCAGGGGTCTTCTTTATGAGGCCCACTGATCCAAAGAGTTTGGTCGGTCAGATGTTTTGGGCCCATCAGGGGTCTTCTTTATGAAGCCCACTGATCTAAATCAATTTCTTCTAACACAGTCAAGGAAAGCCAAATCCAATCGCTTGTGAACCCAAACCCACTTATACTCAATCTACAGAAAACCCACACCAAAACAAGGAGAATATCAGTAGATTGCTTACCTAGAAGTGCAAAATTCACTGAGAAGTGGTCTTCAATCCATTAGGACAACACTCAATCAAGGAGAAGACGAGAAAAAAGCTTCAAAGATGCATAACAACTTCTAGTCGAAGTTAATGTGAAGGAATAACAAAGTCTAAGGCTGCTGACCCCTTTAGAAATTAGATAGCTTAAAAACATCTCAAACACTATGAAAACCTAAAACATATCTCCAACATTGGTTTTACATCAATACAAGTAAAACCTGGAAAAAAATTTTTCATAGCATAATTAAATAAAGAAAGAAAACAAGAACTGAAATCTGAAGATGCAAAGGCCTGTACAGATCGTGCATACCATTTGCTGGTGTGGGGCCCACCTGGGCCAGTCGGACCGACCCCAACCCAACAACACCCCCACCCCCAAAATAATAATAATAATAATAATAACCCTTGTTTGGTTGGATGTTTTGGGCCCAATAGACCAGTCGGCCCAAATAACTGGCTGGTTGCTCGAGTTTCTGGGTTGGGACAGGTAGAGTTCAGGTCAAGTGGGTCAAACCCAACTGCTTGCTGTCCATGTGTGTGGACACAGGGTTTTTGGATGGGGTTTTTGGGGACTCAAAATGGTTTCATGGCCAGATCCAAATAGGTTATTAATACTCCAAATTATATCCACTCTAATTCAACACCTTTACAATTAACTTTGGACCATTGGTAAGGCAGATCGAGACCACATTTGATCGATCAGATTGATTTACCTATGTAAGTGCGTGATCTAACACAGTTTTCATCAAATGTGCCATTTGCTCCTGCATCAGGTTCCAACTCTAATATGAACCATACAAATATCAATTTGAGCCTCACAGGTGCTTTTGCATTACTCCGTGAGCTTTTCTGCGGTCTGAATTATGCCATCCACGTCTGGTTTTTCGTCAAATAAGAGCCTAGATATACCTCTAGGGAGAGTTAGATAGGGCCTAAATGGGAGGAAATCATCGAAGCGAGATTCAGTGGCAAGAGGACCCAAGGAGCCATGGAAGAAAAAACCTTAAGCATCATGAAGCTGAAACTGAAAGAGAGAATTTTGTTGTGCATTTTTAGTCTCCATCACAGAATTCACGTTGCTAGGATGTTTTACATTTTCAGGCAACGTGGTAATGTGTTGGATGTCTATATCCCAAGAAGAACTAGAGATATGGCCCCTTTTGTTTTACTTTTGCTAGATATGAGAAGGAAGAGGAAATGCTGTAAAGATTCATTTGGAAGTGCAAATGATGTGAAGATTATTGTGAAAATAGAAAATTTCCAGATTGGCCAGGAGAAGAAGTCTTGGTAAAAAGTTACAGAAAAGGGGCATGGAGTGTCAAAATCCTGAAATCAATAAAAATCACTCTACCTGACCAGCAAACAATTTACAATCGATTAGTGATATAGTACCTTTTTCATGGCATGTCAGACTAGAATGAAGCTCATCGGTTACTAAGAAAGGGATCTTTATTGCGTCATGCCTTGAGGTTGATAGACCAATAGGCATTCATTGCATAGTTATCACAATCGTCTCATTCCAAATTTTAAGGAAAACGATTTGTATCTATGCAACGAATTCCATTTTCAGATGAATCTTAAGATTCAGGTGTGAATCCTACGATTCGATACTCATTTCATCGAATCTTACGATTCAAGCGATTCGGATAAACGAGAATACCTACAACCAATAAACTAATAATAATAATATTTTTTTCCTTTTAATTTTCTTTCTTTTTTCTTTCTTTCTTTTAGCACTTTCATTTTTATGAGGTTATTTAGTAGTCAATGAAACCTCCAAAGAGTTATTTTCGGCTTTGATGAGGTTTTAAAAATGAATAAAGAACATGCTTTTATTTTAATCATTAGGTTGTACATATGGTGCTTGTCTATATCTTCTTCTTTGTTTTTTTAATTTATTTTGGCGTTACTTTAAGAGCTATCCTGCCATGAAAGATTGATGGTGTGGATTTTATTTTTATTTTTATTTTTTAATTTAAAAATAGTATAGATATATATATATGGGCCGCAGTTGAGGAGAGCCTCGGCGCGTGCGATGAGCTCGTGTGGCACAAGGCGGGACGTTTTAACATAAAGAACGAAATCTTCCCCCTTTCATTTTCATTTCCCTCTTTCAGCTCAGCACCGACCACTGCGTTCTCTCCCTCTCTCTTCTCTGAAACCCATTCTCTTCTCTACCCTCTTTGAAGCCCATCTCCCAAATCTATCTCTCGTCTCTTCATTGCACCTCCTCCCTCTAACTCGTCTCATCTCTCTTTCTGAACATCGTCGCTCGCTTCAAACAGGGGCTCTTGCGAAAAGAACTGAAGCAAGTCTGAGGAAGAAGAGGCAGGTAACTATTCTCCCTCTCTCTGTGGTTTTTAGTTGCAAACTATTGTATGAAGTGGATTTTTTATGTCGGATCCGGATATTGTACGGTTTTTTCAAGTTGATGTCGGACCGATCAACTAATATATTTGTAGAACTGAAGCATACAATTTGAAACCCCAGTTCACACTTGATGTCCACGGATTGAAGCATTCTTTCTAAATGCCTGCAAGCATTCTCTCTCTTTCTCTCCTTTCTCAGTCACTAATATATTTGCCTCTTTACCCTTTTTTATTGCATCTCTATGTATTGTATGCCGATGGTATCTTTATGGTGTGAAGTGGGGTTTTTGACCTGATTGGATATTGGGGGTTCTTAGTTTGTATCGTTGTTTGTTTTGAGTACCTGGTGATCTGATCAAAGTGGGTGTTTTTTTGTTTTCTACAAATGGGTTTTCTTGGTTTGCTATCTAGTTTTGGTTTTTGTAGTTTCTGAAGAAAATTTTAGAAATTAACTTTTGGAGTGATCAAAGTGGCTTCTGTGTTTGGTCTGGCTCAATTTTGATGTAATATTAATTGGGTTTGGTCCAAATTTATATATTTTTGAATTACTTCTCAAATGCACAGTTTTATTTTTTTTATTTTTTTATTTTTTTTGTTAAAGAGATTTATTCACTATCTATTTTCATGCTAGTGTTCATGTAATTGTAACCGGCCTGGTCTGGTTTGGTTTTTTTTTTTTTTTTTTTCCCGTAATCTCTTTGGACCCACCCTTTTTTAATTTTGATAGAATTGCTTTTCTAGGTCTTTAGTTCTGCAAAATATAGAGGTTTTTTTTTTTTTTCAGTGCCTGTCTTCTCATTTTTCCTTCACTATTAGAGTATTTGTTTTTCACTGATTCATTGAATTGGTGCAGGGGTTTGAGCATGGATGTGTCATCTTCCTCATCACCATCTTTGCATTATCCGGATGTAGATGCGAATTTGACTCCGAATTTAGGAATGCATTTTGAGGATTTTGAAGATGCTGTCCTTACTATCAGGGGCGGATGAAGGGGGGGGGGGGGCCCGGGTGGGCTGCAGCCCACCCAAGATTTGGGCCCAAAAAAAAAATCCATTTTAACAAAAAAAAAAATCCAGTTTCCCAAAAAAAAAAAATGTCACTATTACTTTCACAACTTGTAGTCTTAGCTTGCAAGCATGGGTTTAAATCCTGTTATTTCTTCTCTAATAAAATATCAGAGGAATTACCCTACCATTGTTGCAGCAGACAGTAATTCTCATAGCTTTGACAAAACTTCATTGTGAGCTAAAAATGAAAAGAAAAGAAATAAAAAAAAATAAGGAAAAAAAAAAGTAAAACCGGTCGTCTTATGTATAATGTATTGTATATTGATGATTATTTACTATCTTAGGTTATAATGTCGCATCATCAAGCGCCCAAAAAATCAATAACTCTTCTATCGTTCTATAAGAGAAAAGATGATAAATCTGAAAGTGGCGAAACTTCCACACCTATTCCTGATATTTCAAAACTTGATGAGGATGAGCGACGTCCTACCAAAGTTCAAGTTGTTGAAATTGAAGGAGTTGAACCTTCTTCTCGAGTCCAAAGAGTCGTAGTTGCACATTCTTCCAAGGCTCAAGAAGTTGCACCTATGAAAGTTGATGTCACTTTTTCATTTGAATGTGATCCGGGTAAACGCATTGCTATATATATATGAATACCCGCTTAACAAACATGATGAAGTTCGGGTAGCTTATCTTAGAATGGGACCTTGTCGACCTACTCATGAGAAAGAAAAAGATTATCCGGTGACCATATTTGGAAAGCAAGGCCGACGGTTCAATACTAATTGGTACAAACTATTCCCTTGGCTAGAATATTCACTCCACAAGGATAGAGCATATTGTTTTTATTGCTTTCTCTTTGAAACAAATCCTCCGAAGCATCCGGTATTTACCATTAATGGGTTTCAGAATTGGAAGAAGGTTAACAATGGGAAGAAGTGTCCTTTTTTGAAACATGAAGGTGGTCTTTGTTCTCCACATAGGTCGGCGACAATGTATTGTGAGAATCTAATGAAACCTTCTCGACATAGATAGTGTTTTCAATACACTTTCTAAAGAAGCAATTGCAAATAATCGGTTGCTTCTCCGAAATGTTATTCAATGTATTTGGATGCTTGCATTACAAGGGTTTCCTTTTAGAGGACATGATGAATCGAAGAAATCAAAGAATTGTGGAAACTTCATTGCAATGTTTGAATTTTCGAAAATGTTGAACAAGAAAGTTGCCGAAATAGTAGGTGATTGTCCAGGAAATGCCAAGTATACCTCACATGGTGTTCAGAAAATACTTTTGCATATATTTGCCGAAAATGTGAGAAAGAAAATACGCGAAGATGTTGGTGATGCAAAGTTTTGTATCATTGTGGATGAAGCACAAGATAATTCACATAGAGAACAAATGGCCATTATTCTACGATTTGTTGATCGTGGTGGTTTTGTTAAAGAAAGGTTTTTGCTATTGTTGGTGTTGAAGACACTACTCGCGGATTGCATGGTTATTTACATCGAAAGAGAGTTTGCTAATGAAGTCGACATAGAGTTGGTAATAAATAAATTTGATAAGAAGCCACGCAAGTCAAGATTTCACTAGTATTATGTTTTAACTTTTGTTTGTCTTTTGTCATACTTGTCAAGATTTATTGTGAAGATATTTTTTTGTTGATTTTGAGTAGTATAATAAAAATGATCACTCTTTTGGTATGATGCTTGTAGAAAATGAATTATGAAGATAGTACATAGATAGTTTTTGGTGAACATTGTTGCTATTTTTTATAATTTTTGGTGAGACATTGTTGTTATTTTTTTTAGTGTAACTTAAGTGCAGCCCCCCCAGATTAGAAATCCTGGATCCGCCCCTGCTTACTATGATGTTGGAGTATGAAGATAATGTCCATTACTATTCTCATTTTAGGTTTTGAAGATCCATATGAAATTGGAGTATGTGGTTGTCAGTCACAACGTTGCTGAAATAGGGATTACTGTTAAAATTTTCTTTTAGCTTGAAAGGATGCTTATGTCTTGAATGTGTTTGATTTCAACAAATTGCATGTCTTCTAACTTCAAAGTAAGCATTCTTTGGTGGGACATCCATCTGTCTGAAGGAAAGAATCAATAGTATCTTGACTAATATCCCTTTTTTAATTGAACATTTATACCTGAGGTTCCTTAAATCTGACCAATGTTTGTGTATCAGTCAAGGTCTAGTGCAGGAAAATAAAGGATATGGTCTAAATGTACAGATTCAAAAGGTGGGTGGTTGCCTATGTACAAACAGAAACTAATATATTGAGAGAGGTTCTTGTTATAAACTGTATGAATTAGTTTAGACTGCACTAAATTAGATCTATTTGTTATATATCTAATCTGACTAGCCAAGCAAGATCCCAGATGAACAGATTACCACGGGTTCTGTATATCATGGATTCAAGTAAAGAACAAAATATCCAAGATGCTTGCCAATATAAAATGGAATTAGATCTTACACTAAGCATGAGATAATCACCCTTTTTCTAACATCTGGTGTCTTCACATGAACAGAGTACCACGGTAGTGGTTTTTGGATATCCCTATTTTCCAATACTAGCCACATAGACTGGATATTGTTTCATCTAAATGGCATACACAACCTATGGTTATCACCTACTTATAACACACTTGGATCTCACAAACTCCAACCAAAATAAATTGTAGGCCTACCAGATAAAACCGGTTTCTTCATTTACGCAGGCAACCTGACGCTACAAACATAGCGACGAGATGTAGTGGACCTGAATCAATCACCCACTTGCCTAAGCATAATCATTAGTCTGAGAGCGATTGCTAGAAGCCATATGTCAACTGAATGACCTCTTCATCAAATATGCATTCTGATGCTTTTTCATTCAAAAGAAACTTGCTTCCTGTTAATGTTTTCATAGCCTTTGCATTTGAGTCACTTGTTTTTCCATTAATAATTAAGTTTGCAGCATCAGATACTTCACAAAATGATAATGCAGTGTCTGCAATAGACTGTCATGTCCATTTTTCATAATAACTACATCAACTCTAATAGACTGCCATATTCATTTTTCCATTAAGCACAGTAACTACATCAACTCCAATAGAGTGTCATGTCCATTTTTTCACACAATAAATATATGCAGTAAAAAAGAGAACAATGACAAACATATAGGCAAATCCATTTTCGCATCTGCTTCCCATATTTTGGCGCTCTATACTTTCTCATAAGACGTCGTATTTCCAGCCTTATTTCTTCAATGGAGCTTTTCATTTCTTCCATTTTCGCTTCAATTTGGCCATGTCCTAAATTTGAGTTGGGAATCCATTCCAATGCAACTTCATTCATTCAAATTAGAAGACCACAACTTCTTTATCCCTACAGTAAAATGCATTCCACGGTCCACCGGAAGAAAAAAAAAAAAAAAAAAAACATATAAACCAAAAATCCAAAAGAGAAAACATTGATCAAACTTTCCTCAAATTTATGAAAACAGGCATATATACATAACAATGCCACAGAGATCATGATAATACACCCAGCATGAGATATTACAATACAAAGCAAACCAAACCCATATGCAATTACAAGGAAATGAACCAAATCCAAAAATAGCTACACCAATAATCACTTACACCGAATGATTCTATACTGTTATCAGAATAGAAGACTTGCCACCCAACATCAAGGGGAAAAAAAATGAGAAGACAGGCACTGAAAAAAAAAAAAACTCTCTATTTTGCAGAACTAAAGACCTAGATAAGCAATTCTATCAAAATTAAAAAAGAGTCCAAAGAGATTACGGAAAAAAAAAAAAAAAACAGACCAGACCAGGCCAGTAACAATTACATGAACACTAGCATGAAAATAGATAGTGAATAAATCTCTTTAAAAAAAAAAAGTGCATTTGAGAAGTAATTCAAAAAAATATAAATTTGGACCAAACCCAATTGAAATTACATCAAAATTGAGCCAGACCAAACACAGAAGCCACTTTGATCACTCCAAAAGTTAATTTCTAAAATTTTCTTCAGAAACTCCAAAAACCAAAACTAGATGGCAAACCAAGAAAACCCATTTTTAGAAAACAAAAAACACCCACTTTGATCAGATCACCAGGTACTCAAAACAAACAATGATACAAGCTAAGAACCCCCAATATCCAATCAGATCAAAAACCCCACTTCACACCATAGAGATACCATCAGCATACAATACATAGAGATGCAATAAAAAAGGGTAAAGAGGCGAATATATTAGTGAGAGAGAGAGAGAGAGAGAGAGAGAGAGAGAGAGAGAGAGAGAGAATGCTTGCAGGCATTTAGAAAGAATGCTTCAATCCGTAGACATCAAGTGTAAACTGGGGTTTCAAATTGTATGCTTCAGTTCTCCAAATATATTAGTTGATCTGTCCGACATCAACTTGAAAAAACCGTACAGTATCCGGATCCGACATAAAAAAACCCACTTCACACAATAGTTTGCAACTAAAAGGGTGATTCTATTGGCGCCCCCCCCCCCCCCCCCCCCCCTACTTCACACAATAGTTTGCAACTAAAAGGGTGATTCTATTGGCGCCCCCCCCCCCCCCCCCCCCCCTACTTCACACAATAGTTTGCAACTAAAAGGGTGATTCTATTGGCGCCCCCCCCCCCCCCCCCCCCCCCTGTTGCTGTGCCCACCAACCCCCCTCTATGAACAGTGATTTTAAATCACTGTTCATAGAGGGGGGTGGGTGCGCACAGCACTTTTTGGGGGTGCCAATAGAATCACCCCAACTAAAAACCACAGAGAAAGGGAGAATAGTTACCTGCCTCTTCTTCCTCAGACCTGCTTCAGTTCTTCTCCTCAGACCTGCTTCAGTTCTCCTCGCAAGAGCCCCTGTTCGAAGCGAGCGACGATGTTTAGAGAGAAGAGAGATGAGACGAGTTAGAGGGAGGAGGTGTGATGAAGAGACGAGAGATAGATCTAAGAGATGGGCTTCAAAGAGGAGAGAGAAGAGAAAGGGTTTCAGAGAATAGAGAGGGAGAGAACGCAGTGGTCGGTGCTGAGCTGAAAGAGGGAAATGAAAATGAAAGGGGGAAGATTTCGTTCTTTATGTTAAAACATCCCGCCTTGTGCCACACGAGCTCATCGCAAGCGCTCAGCTGAGGCTCCATATATATATCGATACCTATTTATATATGGGAGACGGTCCTATAATGACCGTCCTCACTCTCCATAGTATGGACTCATCTACACCGTTCGTTTCATGGACTCATCCGACGCTTCTTATCAAGAGCATATAAGGGACGGGAGGGAAACGAAAAAACAAAAAAGGCCCCAAATCGACCCAAACAGATTCCAAACGAGAAAGAGAAATCCAGTCGTCTCCTCATCTCTCTCGATCCGTTGCAGAGTTCTCTTTGCGTGACGATATCAGGCTTTCGGAACGGAGGAAGCCCTTCCTCTATCGCAGTCGCCCAAGGTCGAGAATCAGAAGATCGAAAGAAACCCAGATCTCGCCCAAATCAGAAGATCGAAAGAAAACCCAGAGCTCCTCCTCATCTCTCTCGCTCGGTCGTAGAGATCCCTTCGCAAAGCTTCTGTTTGACGGAAAGAAGAGATCCTTTTTCCACACCGCCCTCCCTCTCTCGATCTCCTTCTGTGCTCAAAGTCTTTTTCCTTTTACTTTCTCTCTTTGCCAAACTAGGATTTTGTTTTATTTTATTTGTTAATGTTTGAAGATTTTGAGTAAAAATGGAGGCAAGGGGTTGGGGATTTTGAGGTTTGGGTAGAAACAGGGAATGTTTACCACCTTGCCAAACGCATATGAGAGAAGGAGCATCAAAAGCAATGCGTGAGTAATAGAGACAATCAGAGGATCCAGACTCCATATGTCGGATCAAATCATAAGTATTCTTGTAGAAAGAGGGCACAGCCTGTGAAGTCTCAGTCACACTGCATGGACACTATTGCAGAGAAGTTATTATTATTTTTTTTAATGTGAATGTTGTAGTTCAAATTGTATGGTTAGAGATGTTATAAGAATTGTATACCATGTTCATGTACTTGAGTTGGAACCGATAATGATCAACAAATTGTAACAATTTTTTTATCTGAATGTCATGTAACGTTGATATTCCATCTCAGCCATCATTGATGTTTATGTTTAGTGTGGATGTTCCAGCAAACTGTTCAATTTTTATACATGTTGTTCAAGCCATATTCATTGATGATCATGTTGGTATGTATGATGTTCAATTTTAGGTCATTGTTAAGAAATGGACATCTCCAAAACTTGAATGTTTTTTAATGTACAAGCAATCAAAGTTTCTCTGTTAATGGGATTGGCTCAACACTCATGTTAACTTGCTAAATCAAAGCTTCTCACTATTAATTTTGGCACCCCCACTGTGATGGGACAATCATAGAAACTTCAATTTATCAGTTGATGAAAAACACAGAAACTTGTTGAATTCTCAATTTAACCCAGTCATTAATTCAAATGGCCCCTATGTCAAACAGTTGGTCTACACTCAAGCAGTCTCCATGTTCAACACAGTTCCTGTGTGGTTTCTATGTTAAAACAGTTTTGTACATGTTCAGCCCCTAATCCAAATCAGTAGCATTTTTCTATAGAAGAGCCTGAGTTTGTAGAATCTAGAAGAACATCATTATAAAAAGAGCTAGGCACGATGTCTTCAAAGGAACAAAATAAAACTCCACAGGAATTCCTCATCATGTATGGGATTCAAATATACCATTATCATAAGAATGGATTTGAATATCAATATCACACAGTATATCTTAGGAGTTACATTCATTTGACTGAGAAATAGAAGAAACAAAAATTACAAGGAAAAGTACATGAACATGGTATACAATAGTTATAACATCTCCAACCAAAAAAAACTTCTCTGCTATGCAGTGTGACAGAGGCTTCCGTTTTGCAAGAATGCTTTTTATTTCCACCGACACATGGAGTCCGGATCCATTGATTGTCTCTATTACTCACACTGTAGCTATTATTGCTGCTGCTGCTTCTCTCATTCATCAACAGGAGGATGCGTTTGGCAAGGAGGAAACATTCCACAGCCCTCTTTCTGCAAGAATGCTTATGATTTCTACCGACATATGGAGTCCGGATCCTCTGTTTCTCTCTATTACTCACTCTGTAGCTATTGCCTATTATTGCTGCTGCTGCTTCTCTCATTCATCAACAGAAGTATGCGTTTGGCAAGGAGGGAAACAATCCCTGTTTCAACCCAAACCTCAAAATCCCCAACCCCTTGCCTCCATTTTAATAAAACTCAAAATCTTCAAACTTTAACAAATAAAACAAAACAAAATCCTAGTTTGGCAAAGAGAGAAAGTAAAAGGAAAAGGACTTAGAGCACAGAAGGAGATCGAGAGAGGAAGGGCGTGGAAAAAGGGATCTCTTCTTTCCTTCAAAAAGAAGCTTTGCGAAGAGATCTTTGCGACTGGGCGAGAGACATGAGGAGGAGATGAAGAGATAAAAGTTAAGAGAATAAGTTAATGAATTCTTCTGCATCTTTTCTCATTCAACCGTACACCATATATAGCTAGAATACAATTCCTTGTTCCTTAAGTCTAGGAGATAATTAACACTAATCTAGGAATGTGAACAATATACAATCCCTTAATCATTGGAAGTCCTAATTATCTAATATACATAATCACTACAATATACAATCCCTTAATCATTGGAAGTCCTAATTACACAGTATCACTAATATTATGATAATTATGGTAATACGTAATAGAGAAGCTATGGGTTTTCTGTCGATCTTCTGATTTAGGCGAAGAGACGAGGAATAGATCTGGGTTTCTTTCGATCTTCTGATTCTCGAAGTTGGGCGACCGTGACAGAGGAAGGGCTTCCTCCATTCCGAAAGCCTGCTATTGTCAGGCAAAGAGAACTTTGCAACCTATGATACCCGGATACGGCATTTGCCCCATGGTACCCGTACCGACACGGTACGATACGGATACGGGTGCGGGATATGGCAAGATACGCTAGGGATACGGCTCAAAATTTTCGGATACGGCAAGGCTGACAGAAAACCTTAAACCCTCTTAAAAAACAAACACAGCAGAGAGATAGGGAGAGATGTGCATGTGTCTACTAAAGAAAGAAAAAGAAAAAACAGAAAAAACGAGAGAAGGATTTGAGATGGAATAGGAAGAAAAAGATGGAAAAGGAAGCAGATCTGCACCTATCATCTGCCGGACTGGGCTGTTGCCGCTGCCGTCATGTGATGCCAAACTGAAGCTATCGCTGGAGTCGAGCATCAATCAGGTACTACTACTTCATCTTCTTCTTTCTCCTTCTTTTTCTCCTTCATTTTGCTTTTGCTGTTGACCAATCGAAGCAACACCACCAAGTTCCACATCACTGTCCGAAATAGCATGAACATCAACATGCAAGAAGGAGAGGCCAGTACCGGAGAAGTTCTTCTTCTTCTTTCTCCCTTTTTTCTACTTCATTTTCTCCTCCTGTTCGTACATCAGAGTAGCCTTGAAAAGGGGCAAAAGGTCCTTTATGGATTTTCTTTTGTTATAAAACGTACGCTAGTTTTTTAACAAGTCTTTTTTTTTTTAGAATATGTTGGAGTACTCGAGTGGGCCCATACGTTGGTATCCTTTTTAAAAACATGTGAACACGCTGGAGTGCTCATCAAGCAAAAGGCCCTTTCACCTTTTTTTTTAAAAACAAGTATGGCCCACCTTTTTTTTCTTATATTTGTTTTCTTACTATTGGGGAACTTATCCGGTCCCCTCTTTTTCCTACATTAGGCTATTGGCCCAGCAATCTACCTTATGTTGAAAAATTGATTCACTTAGTTGGCCTCACCATAAAATAAATATCTCACTTAAAATAAAATTTTAATTAAATATTTATATTTATATATTTTTAAAAATGCCGTACCCGTATCCGTATCCATAATTTTTGAAGTTGACGTATCGGATTCTCGTTCCCGTGTCCCGTATTCGTACCCATGTCCGTATCCGGGCATCATAGTTTGCAACGGATTGATAGAGATGAGGAGGAGACGACCGAGCTCAGGATTTCTCTTACTCGTTCCTGAATCTATTTGGGTCGATTTGGGGCTTTTTTTCGTTTCCCTCCAGTCCCTTATATGCTCTTGATAAGAAGCGTCGGATGAATCCATGAAACGAATGGTGTAGATGAGTCCATACTATGGAGAGTGAGGACGGATATAGGACCGTCTCCCTTTATATATATATATATATATAAATATATATGCCATGATATACTTGATATGATTGTATGATAGACTGACTTGTTATTGTATTTCTAGTGTTATAATTATTTTTTTCCTTTTTCTTTTATTTTTTTATTTTTATTTTTATTAGAAAAATAAAAAAAATCCTATGATTTGCGATACAATTCGTGATTCGATTCGATTCATGGGTATAAACGATTTGCGATACGATTCCGATTTCGAAAACTATGATTCAATGATCCTTGATGTCGGTTGGTGTGATGAAGTTTTCTTCATTTGTACTCCATATTATTGTTTCTTGAGAGAATTTTGAAGTTGTTATTGAAGTCAATCTCGATAATGTCCAAACCATGAGTACTCAAACCTAGAGAATGGCTTATAAGAGATCAAATTGACCGTGAAGAAATTATATTTTTATTTCCAAAGAACAAAACGTGTCAGTTTTCCTTTTAATGTGGTCCATTTAATAATGCAGATGCAGAAAATTGATACAGAATAAAACATTCACCTGTGGAAACTCAAGAACGCATTCCAGATAGATGAAAGTTGGTGACCCAGGTAATTGCATACATCCACCAAGTCTTCCTTCGATAGAGAGTGCAGCACACCATCAATCCTAAAATCGACAATGCCTTCTGATTTCTGTTTTGAAAACGAAAACGGACATAAATATTACACCAAGCCAAAACTGTGTAATCTAAACATCAAATCAAACTTATTAGTAATATGCAGCAGGAAAATTAAACTACTACCTCCAAACCATTTCGTGTTGCTAACACTGTTCCCCCAGCTATTTTGTCTGGAACTTCAGTATCTGTGTTACTGAATGTCGGTCGCAAGTATGAATCAATCCAGTTATTGCCCTCAAATATGGAGTTGGAATCAATCAAATTGCCAATTGTCTGATCAATTCCTTTACAAAGTTTGTGTACTTCCTTAACAAGAATGTCACGTGCAGCAATTAACGCTTTAATTGATGCAATTTCTTTTGAATCCTCAGAGGACCCTTGATCTGGTGACTGAGAATTTTAAAGTTTATATGGTCATGCAGGATTGAAAAAGGACAAACATAATTCCAAATACAAAATAAGAGAGAGGGAGTAGAAATAAGACAACATGAGTGCATCCCCCTCCCCGGCAAGAGCCCAGTCGGGGCCAACCTGAGATCCCATCCCTCCCCATAGGTAAATTTCCACCCGACCCAGTTTGCACTCATTAAGATTGTCCTCACCATTGGATCAGATCCATTTATATTTTAGCTGTTGATTTTGGGGGCCTCATATCTCAATGATCTTATATCCCGAGAATTGGTGGCCCCATAATCCATTCCACCACTACCACTCCAACCCAAAAGCCGCCTCCTTGAGGTGAGCCCCATTGGTCTTTCACCCATGAGGCCCAAAAATATCTCTCAGGAGATCTGAGCTCATCACCAACTCATGTATACAAACAAATCAAAAACCTCTTTAACCAATTAAAACATATAATTATAAAAAAAAAAAAGGGCATTTCTCATACTGCTTACAGAAAAAAAAAAATCACCTTTTCTAGACAGTTTAGAGGACATCGTAGAATCTTATATCTATCTAAAGAAAACCTCCATATATACGGTGCTAGCTTAAACTAATGACACGTAGTAGACTTCTATACATACCCTTGAAGGGACATTAAATTAAAAAAGTATTTTCTCTTGTTCTTTGTATGAAACCTTCATCTTACATCTTCAAGTTCAAGACTTCATCTCACCACATACATGAAACCAGTTTTTCAAAACCCAGATGGACCTTAGCTTGTCTAAGTGGACAGTTCAAACAAGTTTACCGGCCACACCGGTTCGGTGTTCTAGTTGTGGATATTAACATCAACAACATGTTGCAACCGTGAGGTTACAAGCTTGGTTCAATATATCTGCTGACAGTATCACCATATCTGATAAAACTGGCTATTACATATTGGATGATACCCTTTTTATCCACTATTTGGCAATCTTTTGGCCACACTAATGAGAGAGGGAGGGAGAGAGAAGGAAATGATGTTCGCATTATCTAACACCGAAAAGACAAAGATCATGTCAAAGACACTAACTTAAAGATGCAAAACAAGAATCTAGACCGATATGCAAGCCATTTGGTTGTGAATTTCTCTTTTAAGAATAAGAAAAGGATAAAAGTGAAATATGTGGGGATTTGTTTAATTTAGGTAGGAAATAGTTGAAAACCTCAAGTGATGCATGCTTGGAGCTTAGAGTTTCGATAATCCATACGCACCACTTATTTCTTCGTTCATCAATCATGAAGCATGCAGTGACTAGTTAGTGGTCACTTTATTCAGAATTCAGGAATCACTATTGAGTAATCAGTCACTACTAAGTGATCCTTTTTTTTCTCTAACCAATATTAGTAATTGAGTATTTACTTCAAGCAAAAACTAGTAATTAGTAAGTAGCAAATAGTAACAACAATTTTTTTCAATTGCTTGACAATTAACATTTTAGTGGGTTTCAGAAAAAAAAATTGCATTCATTTAAGATTAATCCAATCTGGAATTTCTAGGTCTGCCTCCAGAGTACAAGGTAGTTGTGCAGGCTGCTTAGAAGCCAAATGTCCACAATAATGTCTAATAGAAGGCTACTAATAAAGGGAAATCAACTAGAAAACACTTGCGAATGAAAGGAAACCTAGGATCTGCAACCCATAAACCCTAGAAACCAATCGCACGTCCGAGTGGACTGTTACCTCTCTAAAAGTTGTTGAACACATACAATAATGGCTGGTTTGACAGAAGCTCAAAAGAGATAAATATTGGATTGTAATTCTATATCTCTGTTTGAGATTTCCATTCATTATATAGACATTACATGCCTCATTTAGGCTATAAATCAGTAAACACAATCTAATTTAGACACGGATATGACCTGTACAATCTTTGACTATATCCTACATATATTACAGCTAGGCTGGATATAATTGGGCCTGGATTTGTACAATAAGGAACTGAACTAGGCTTCTTGACAGCCCCCCTCAAATTGATGTTGTTGAGTCAGCAAGCAACAATTTGCCAACCAAGAACTGATGACGTGGTCTTGGTAGGCTCTTGGTAAAAATGTTTGCAACTTGAAGTCCGGATGATATATGTGGAAGGCTAATAGTGTCCTTTTTAAATTCATCCCCAATATAATGACAATCCACCTCAATATGCTTTGTACACTTATGAAAAACAGAATTTGAGGTAATCCGAATGGCACTAGTATTATCAGCATAAAGGGGTGTTGGAGATGTTTGAGGAAAGCCAAGCTCGGAAAGCAATCCACGAAGCCATACAATTTCTGAAGAGGCAGCAAGCATAGCACGATATTCAGCTTCGGTGGAGGATTTGGACACTTTATCCTATTTTTTACATTTCCAAGAGAGCAATGAGTCCCCTAAGAACATGCACCATCATTTTGTTGATCTCCTAGTGCCCGAACAACCAGCCCAATCGACATCAGAGAATGTTGTAAGAGAGAGTGTGTTGCCAACAGAAAAGAACAAACCATGAGTCGGAGTGCCAAGAATGTAACGAATAATGAGCCGGACATCAGTTAGATGTAAATGACGTGGTTGCGTCATAAACTGGCTAACAAGGTTGACAGCATAAGAGATATCAAGCCGGGTAATTGTGAGATATACCAAGCTGCCTACTAATTTTCGATATAAGCTGGCATCCAAAAGAAGATCTCTCGTATCCTGAGACAATTTAACGTTGACTTTGATAGTCTTTCACAAATGTAGTAGACAATGAATATTAAGAAAATGTTCTCCAAAATGCATTGCCGTATCCTTTGATTTACTCTTCTTTATATAGATATTACAATCCTAAGATTAGGCTACAAATTGCTATAAATCATGAAATTAAAGATCTAATTAGATCTCTAAAACAGGAAACTATATCCTACAATATACAATCTTATCTCTCTGACTAGATCCCATAAATACAAGGAATGGGCCTAGTGAGCTGGGCCCATTATCATACAAGTGGGTTGGGCCTATGAGCTGGGCCTGTTTATACTTTAACACCCCCCCTCAAATTGATGCGGAGAATCAACGAGCAACAATTTGCGAACTAGGAATTCATGCCGCAGCCGTGGAAGACCCTTGGTGAAGATATCAGCAAGCTGGAACTCAGTGGAAATATGAGGAAGAGTGATGATTTTACGATCATACTCATCCCGAATGAAATGACAGTCCACTTCAATATGCTTGGTCCGCTCATGAAACACAGGATTTTTAGTGATCCGAATGGCACTTGTGTTGTCAGCATGAAGAGGAGTAGGTTGATGCTGGGAGAATCCGAGCTCGGAGAGCAACCCACGTAGCCATAGGATCTCAGAACAAGTGGAAGACATGGCCCGATATTCTGATTCCGTGGAAGATTTGGAGACTTTATCTTGCTTTTTACATTTCCAAGAGATCAATGCTTCCCCCAAGTAAACACACCATCCTGTGGTAGAGCGGCGTGTGTCCGGACATCCGGCCCAATCTACGCCTGAATAAGCAGTGAGCGTAAGTGGTGTGCCACGGGTAGAGGTACCAAGGATATATCGAATAATCTGTTTGACTGCCGCCAAATGATGATGCCGCGGGGCTGTCATAAACTGACTGACCAAATTAACAGCATAAGAGAGATCTGGTCGAGAAATTGTTAAGTAGACAAGACTACCAACCAAACGTTGATAGAATGTAGGATCAGAAAGAAGATCGCCATCTTGCTGTCGAAGCTTGGCATTTACTTCCAACGGGGTGTCTACTGGACTAGAACCACTGAGATCGGCGAGATCCACTAGGTCAGTAGCATATTTGTGCTGATGAAGAAACAAGCCTTTCTTAGATTGATGAACTTCCAACCCTAAGAAATAATTCAAAGGTCCCAAATCCTTCATATGAAATTTTTCTTGCAGAGAGGCCTGTATCTGTTGAAGCTTATCACTGTGAGGTCCAGTAATAATTATATCATCAACTGTATTGTGGATCCTTTGGATGAATGAAGTGTGAACATAGAAGGATCATACGGGCTCTGTATAAAAGAAAGCTGAAGTAGTGTGGTCCGGAACTTGTCGAACCAGGCCCGAGGCGCCTGTTTAAGGCCATATAAGGAGCGTCTTAACCGAGCAATATCGGTTTTGGAAGAAGAAGGAATTCCATGAGGGAGACGCATGTAGACTTCTTCTTTAAGATCCCCATGAAGAAATGCATTCTTCACATCCATCTGATAGAGAGGCCATGACCTAGAGGCAGCTATTGCAAGAACTGTACGTACAGTTGTCATTTTGGCCACTGGAGCAAAAGTCTCCTCATAGTCGATACCATACTCCTGCATGTTTCCAAGTGCAACTAGACGGGCTTTGTAGCGATCCAAGGATCCATCAGGCTTCAATTTCACCGAGTATACCCATTTGCAGCCAATGGGTTTGACAGAGGAAGGATAGGGAACAATGTCCCATGTATGATTAGTTTGAAGAGCAGTAAGTTCTTCTTGCATGGCCTGTATCCAACAATCATGCTGCACTGCCTGAGAGTATGAGTTAGGGATAGAAATGGAAGACAAAGTGGTTAATAATGAAGCATGAGTAAAGCCATAACGATCAGGTGGCTTGATGTGGCGTATGGATCGACGAAGAGCAAGAGACGCTGCAGGTTGATTAGGTGCAGGATCAGGTGTAGGCAGGTTCGGCGTAGCAAGAGACCCAGAGGCAGGTTCAGCTGGAACATCCCGTCGTTTATACACAAAATCCGGCTTAAAACGAGTAACAGGTGGAGGTATTGCTTCTGAAAACGATGGTAAAAAGGAAAACGAGACGGATTCATTTGAATCTCCATGCCGTGGAAAGAAATATTGATTTTCAAAAAACACGACATTGCGAGACACCCGAATTCTTTGGCTGTAGAATCATAGCACAGATAGCCTTTTTGATTAAGAGCATAACCAAGAAAGGCACAGACTGAGGATTGAGCTGTTAACTTAGTACATTCAGTGGGAGGAAGAAGAACAAAACAAACACAACCAAAAGGACGAAGATGATCATAAAGAGGATTCTTTTGAAAAAGTCTAAAAAACGGTGTCGGGTTGTCTAACCGAGAAGAAGGTAGACGGTTTATAACATGCACAGCGGTTGAGAGGGCTTCGGGCCAAAACCTAGTGGGAACCGAAGATGCTAACAAAAGTGAACGAGCAATATCCAAGAGATGTCGGTTTTTCCATTTAGAGACACCATTTTGTTGGGGAGTGTAAGGACAAGATCGCTGAGAGATAATGCCTTTGGATTGCAAAAATGTTTGGAATTCATTAGAAATGTACTCCCCCCCTGAATCAGACCTAAGAATCTTAATAGAAGTAGAAAATTGATTTTCAACATAAGATATGAAAACCTTAAAAACTGAGAAAACATCAGACTTAGCATGCAAAAAATAAATCCAAGTAAACCGACTATAATCATCAATGAATGTCACAAAATATTTATAATGAGAATGAGAAATAGCAGGTGCAATACCCCAGACATCACTATGAATAATATCAAAACATTTCATTGCTAAAGAATCATGAAGAGGAAAAGGAAGGGTTTTCCCTTTCCCCATCTTACAGCTAGCACAATTAAGAGAAACATCCTTAAAAGAAACTTTATTTTCATTAATCAAACCAGAATTTAATAAAAACATCAAAGTTTTGGAATTAGGATGTCCGAAACGATTATGCCACAATTGGCATTTATTATGACTAAAATGGGAAAACAAAGCAGACTCTGAAGGAAGCGTTTCTTGTAACGAAATCTGGATAGGAAACAGTCGTCCCTGCTTAGGGCCCTTCGCTAGCACCTTCCCCGATACTTGATCCTGCACAACACAACCAGAGGTAGAAAAAAGGACGGAGCAATTATTATCAACAAGTTGACCAACTGATAACAAATTTATTGTTAAGCGAGGGGAAAGAAAAACATTATGTAAGGGTAAGGTGTGAGGAACCTGGCCAACAACAGAAATGGGAACACTGCCACCATCAGCAGTATTGATGCAGAGGTCTCCATCATACTCTCGAATATGAGTCATATTGGCAGGAGAGTGTGTCATGTGATTGGAGGCCCCTGAATCAATATACCAGGTGGATACTGAAGATTTTGATTTACTTGATAAGCCAAGTGCAGAGAAAGCATTTATGATCATTTGCTGGACCATTTTAGGAGTTAGGGTAGAAGAAGAAGTGGCAGCAGGTGGTGCAGGCATGACTGGTGAAGAAGCTTCAGAAAGATGTGCAGAGTAGGCTCGCTGTTGCTGTGCCCTATTCTGAGGTCTAGTTCGGCATTCCGGAAGGACATGACCTTTGGTTTTGCAGTAGGAACAAAACTTCTGGTCGCACTGAGTGGAAACATGACCGAGTTTGTGGCAGCAAAAACATTTTACCTTGCTCATGTCTCGTGCTTGAGGCTTACCTCGAGCTATATAAGCAACATCAATAGGAGCAGCCTGAGGAGCAATATTTGTAAGCGTTGTCTGAGTCACCAAGCGCTGTTCCTCTCTAAGGAGTTCGCCCAAACATGATTCGAGTGAAGGGGATGGAACCCTGCTCAGTAGGTTGGAGCGAACATTTTCAAATTGGGGCCGTAACTTCATCAGAAACCGATCCCGCTTACTGGTTTGGTGTATCTCTTGGATAGAGGATACGGAAGAAGCCGGAATGTCAGCATAAATAATCTCTGCGTAATCAGTCCACAGACTTGTAAATTAAGAGTAGTAATCCTGGATCGACACGGTTCCTTGAACAAACTGAGAGATTTCATGTTCTAAATGAAACCTTCGAGCAGAATTCTTGCAAATAAATCTTCTTTAAATAGAGCCACATTTCTTTAGCAGTCTTGTATGGTCGAAGATTCAGGATAAATTGGGCATCAACAGATCCTAAAATCCAGGTCATGATCTGCCAATCTTTAATCTCCTATTGAGCTAGAAGCTTATCATCAGTAGGTTTGGGATCTGAATCATCAATATGTCCCCAGACTTCTTTTTCACTAATGTAAATTTGAAATTGAAAAGCCCAAGTGGTATAGTTTTTACCATTAAACTTGATCAATTTTATATCGCCTTTCTCCATAATTATTAGTGCAAAGAGTGAGCCAACTACTAGAGGAAAAACAACCAGAGAGTGCAAAATAGGAACCAAAAATAACCACAGCACTGTAGCACCAAGTAATCTCAGAAGCAAAAGTTACGTTGAATGAACTACTAACCCAGTAGGAAAAAAACACAGAAAAACAGCCCCAGACGGCCTTGAAATCCTGTGCAGGAAGGGTTCGTGGGCCCCACAGCGTGATCCAATCACAGATCAGAGGACAATATCCTGGAGGAGATCAAAAATCGCTTCCTCTAGTCCAAGTTTGATTGGATTTGGAGAAATATCCACAAAATTGGACGGCTGAGATGAAAACTGTGGGAGGAAAAATCGTCAAAAATGCTAGAGGAAGAAAGGAGTGAACAGCACCTGATCCGATGAAGAAAAAATCCAAAAAAATCTTCAAAAATCCTTTGAAGACCAGTCGATCATCACCATGTAGATTTCAGGCTACAATAGATTTGATCAGAGGTGGGCCACTTTTGATCAGAGGATGAACTGAAGGTCAGATCTCTGATTTATCTGATTTCTGGAATCCACAACCTCAGATTCGTCCAATAATTCCAGGAATACCAGTCGACCAAGGCAGTAGCCTTCTTTGATGCTGCTGTGTTGATCGGAAGTAGGCTCAAGATGAGCTGCTCCAAAATACTGACGAAATTGCTTCAAGACTCAGAACTGGAAGACTCTGATGAATCAAGGATTCTGAGATCTGATCTCAGAATGCGCAATCAAAGAAAGAAACTAAGAGAGAATTGATCATACAGAAGAGATCAAAAGCTCTGATACCATGATAGTCTTTCACAAATGTAGTAGACAATGAATATTGAGAAAATGTTCTCCAAAATGCATTGTCGTATCCTTTGATTTATCTTCTTTATATAGATATTACAATCCTAAGATTAGGCTACAAATTGCTATAAATCATGAAATTAAAGATCTAATTAGATCTCTAAAACAGGAAACTATATCCTAGAATATACAATCTTATCTCTCTGACTAGATCCCATAAATACAAGGAATGGGCCTAGTGAGCAGGGCCTATTATCATACAAGTGGGTTGGGCCTATGAGCTGGGCCTGTTTATACTTTAACAGACTTCAAGAGTAGGATGAACCGGGGTCGAGTTATGTAGACCGGTCATCTCAATGAGATCCAATGCATATTTATGCTGATCAAGAATTAAGCCTTTTTCTGAGTGATGAACTTCCAAACCCAAGAAATAGGTAAGGGGACCTAAGTCCTTCATATGGAATGATTCATTAAGTGAGGCTTGAAGCTGTTGAATCATCGATGAATCAATTCCAGATATGATGATATCATCCACATAGACAAGCAACACAGTAATCCCAGCTGACGTACGATGAAGAAAGAGAGAAGCATCACATGGACTCTGTTGAAAATGAAGTCGAAGAAGGGTATCACGAAGTTTTTTGAACCAAGCTCTAGGTGCTTGTTTGAGACCATAGAGGGATCGACATAAGTGAGCAACTTCATCACTGGAAGAACTCGAAATGCCGGGTGGAATTTTCATATAGACTTTCTCTTTTAGATCCCCATGCAAAAAGGCATTCTTGACGTCGAACTGATAAAGAGGCTATGACTGCGATGCTGCAATTGCCAACACAATGCAAACCGTAGTCATTTTTGCGACCGGAGCAAATATCTCATCATAGTCAATACCATATTCTTGGTGATTACCAAGTGCGACTAGGCGCACCTTATGACGATCCAACGAGCCTTCAAGTTTAAGTTTGATGGAAAAAACCCATATACAGCCAATGGGTTTAACATGAGATGGACAGGACACAATATCATGTGTGATTTTCCTGAAAAGTATCTAACTCTTCCAGCATAGCTTTCTTCCAACAGCCATGTTTCACTGCATGCGAATATGAGTTAGGAATAGTAATAGTAGATAAGGCAGCAAGTAAAGAAGTGTGAGTGAAGCCATATCTATCTGGGGAACGAGTGTGGCGAGTGGATCGCCTAAGTTGAATCGACGGTGGAGTATGAGCGAAGAAGGATCGGGTTTTGGTGGCGGATCAGGCGGCGAGGAATGATCCGTAGGGGATGGCAGCTGTGGAACATCTTTGGGACGACGCCTTTCATAGACGATGAGAGGTGATGGAGCAACATCATCAATAAAATTAGGTAAGAGAGAGACAGAAGGAAATGAATCTGTGATTTGAAAAGAAAAGCTGATTTTCCAAAAAAATGACATTCCTAGAAACTCGGATGCGATGAATGACTGGATCATAACAAATAAAGCCCTTTTGGTGAGAAGCAATGCCCAGAAAGCGCACTTCACGGATTGAGCTGTCAAGCTTTGTCCATTCAGTCGGAGGAAGATGAACAAAGCACACACAACCAAAGGTGTGCAAATGAGTGTATGTTGGCTATGTGTTGAAAAGTCTATAATATGGAGATTGATAAGATAGCATCGATGAGGGGAGACGATTGATTAAGTGAACTGCAGTAGCTAATGCTTCTGGCCAAAACTTAGCTAAAACCGATGATTTTAAATCAGGGAACGAACGGTATCACGAAGATGCCTGTTTTTACGTTCGGCAACTCCATTTTGTTGAGAAGTATATGGACATCATCTCTGTGATAAAGTCCCTTTGGTTTGCAAGAAATTTTGAAACCGCTGTGACATATACTCCCCCCCCCTGAATCAGAGCAAAGAATCTTGGTACTTGTAGAAAACTGATTCTCAACATAAGCAAGGAATTTTTTTAAAACATCAAATACTTCCGATTTGGAATGCAAAAAATACACCCATGTGAAACCACTATGATCATCTATAAATGTGACAAAATATTTGTAGTTAGTATGAGAAATTATGGGAGTAATTCCCATACATCACTATGAATAATGTCAAAACATGCAAAAGCCGCAGAATGAAGCATGGGAAAAGGAAGTATCTTACTTCTACCAAGTTTGCAAGCTGTGCAATCAATAGAACGAAAATAGACTTTATTATTATAAATGATCCCATTATTCAATATGAAAGATAACATCTTAGCGTGAGGATGGCCTAATCTGTTATACCAGAGCCTCCAAACATCCTGAGAAGATAAACTAGATAAAGCAAAAACGTTTTTATTAGGAGCAGGAGAAGACAAGTGAATAGGAAAAAGACGACTGCATCTAGGCTCCTTCGCGATCACTCTCCCCGACGCTTGATCCTGCATAACACAACCAGAGCGAGAAAAATGGACATGACAATCACCATCAACAAGTTGTCCCACAGAGATAAGATTGGTGGTTAAAGATGGAGAAAGAAAAACATGTTTCAGAGGCATGGAATTAGAAGCATCACCAACGGCAGTAATGGGAAGATGTTCACCGTCCGCAGTATGAATTTGGAGATCACCGGTATATTTTTGAACATTAGAAAGATGAGCAGGAGATGAAGTCATATGATTGGAGCACCGGAATCAAAATACCAAGGAGTGGATGCAATTGGATGATTACCTGAAATTCCATGAGCTGAAAGAGCATTAATGATCATTTGTTGGATAGACTTAGGAGATCGAAGCAGGGGGTTGTGAAGGCATGACTGGTGGAGAAGCAGCATCGGAAAAGGCAGTTGCAATGGTAGTATGATAGGCTCAAGAACTGTGATTTTGTGGCCTCTTTCTACATTCAGAAATAACATGCCCATTGGCTTTTCAGTAATTGCAAAATTTATGTTTGCACTGTGAAGCATAATGACCAAACGACTTGCAACCATAGCACTGAACTTTTCTTAAGTCGAGTCCCTAAGAATTTCCTTTTGCTGCATAGGCCACCTGATCTAATCCACTCAATGTGCCCGTAGAGTGAGCATGTGAAGAGTTGCTATTAGTAACATAAGCAACCTCGAGAGGAGTGGAGACATGCTGATTCAATGCATGTTGAGTTACTTGGCTCTGTTCTCCACACAGAAGTTCGTTAAGACATTCATCTAAGGAAGGAGAATGGACCCTGCTCATAAGACTAGAATGGACAGTTTCATATTCCTGTCGTAATTTCATAAGAAACTGGTCACGATGACTGATGTCCTGTAGTTGCTGAATCTCTAAAAGTGTTGCATCAGAAACTTAAGCATATTTTATTTCATCATATTCAGCCCACAAATTCAGAAAACCGGAGTAATAATCTTGAATGGAAGAAGTGCCTTGAGAATATTGAGCAATCTCAAGCTCAAGTTGATACTGAAGGGCAGAGTTCCCCTGATGATAGACTTTCTCTAAGTACTCCCACATGCCCTTGGAAGTTTTGTACGGTTTGAGATTGAGTATATACTGAGGTTCCACAGATTCAAGTATCCAGATTTTGATTTTGGCATCTTTAGTATTCCAAGATAAAAAAATTTTTGTCATCATCTTGGGGCTTCGGATCTGTTCCAGATATATGTCCCCACATTTCCTTAATTGGTAAGACCATGAGGTATAATTTTTCCCATTGAACTTAATTAGTGTAAGTTCAGATTTCTCCATTAGTCTCAAGACAGATCCACAATAAAAATTCTAAACAATGGAAACAAGAGGCTGTAGATATAAATCTGGAAAGAGAAATAGCAGCAGCAGAGCCTAAAATACCCTCAATACAGTTCAGAATAGTGAAGAAGCAGAATAATGCACTAAACAGTGCAGAATACCCAAAACGAGCCTTGTCGTCAGTGGAAGAATTTCCACGTGGGCCCCATCAGTTGATCTATGGACAGATCAGTGGCTGGGGATGGCAGGGCAGATGATTTTCGCAACTACTGGAAGAAGTCCCACTCAAAACGGATCAAAATCCACAATTTTGAACAGCTGTGATGAAAACTTTTGGACAAAACTGAACTACCAAAAAAATGGTAGATGGCCTACCTCTGATGAGCCAAAATTGCTGGAAAAATCACCATAAATAAGAGGAATACCGGGCGACCCTGATTGGCTTATTCCACTGTTGCCGTGATGTCGATCTTGGGTGGGCCACGTTTGATCCAAGATGATCGGAGATAATCAGCGATGATCAGATTGATGAGAGGTTTCTTCGAAGGCTTCCAAAGATGGAAGATGAACTAGAGGGAGCTAACCCCAAGGGGTAGCTCAGTTGGCCTAGGACCACGGTTTGCTCCCGGAGGTTGAGGGTTCGAAACCGCGCTACCACACTGGGGCCACAGGAGGTTTTTACCCGGCTTTGCCTCTTGGGCCCGCAGGGATTACTCCGGTCCGAAGGGCCGGGACACCCTGCGTCAGCAAAAAAAAAAAAAACTAGAGGGAGCTATGGATCTCTATATCTTGAAGAGAATGAAGCACTAGACCATACGACTGCTATCGAAGTTAGCTCTGATACCTTGACAGAAGCTCAAAAGAGAGAAATATTGGATTGTAATTCTCTATCTCTGTTTGAGATTTCCATTCATTATATAGACATTACATGCCTTGTTTAGGCCATAAATCAGTATCACAATCTAATTTACACACGGATATGACCTGTACAATCTTCGACTATGTCCTACATATATTACAGCTGGGCTGGATATAATTGGGCCTGGATTTGTACAATAAGGAACTGAACTGGGCTTCTTGACATGGTTGACTTCTTTATTATAGCTTACACATGAAGCTACAAAGAGATGAAGCCGTACAGAGTACAGACAATCCCAATCACTAATCTACCACTAAATTGGCTTGAGATGTTTTAATCTCAGCCTTACAAATAACTATCGAGAGCAAATCAATAAACTAACATTGTAACTTAAGGAAACAGTCTCAAAAGGGAAATAAAGAACTCAAATCTAGCAACATGTAGGGTGCTCAGCCCATATGGTCCAAATCAGTGAATCATCTCCCCATTAGCCTGGACAAATTGACCCATGGTCCTGGCCGGGCAGATGCGTGGGTTTGTGGTTGTGGGCCTTAAAGTCCAACCAGAGAGGCCGATTGAAAATGCTATTCTGCCCCTCCCTTGTCATGCAGGCTCATATTGCCTTACTAGTTAAAAGCTCAAAATGAACTTTAAAGTAGCACCAAAAGCCTACTCTACTGAAGAAATATATCCAAGTGCACAATTTGATTTAAAGAAACATGACAGAATATACAAGTGAAAAAAAAAAATTTGTAGGCACGATAGACAGACTAAGGTTACAACAAAGACGCTTTGTGGTTAGAACAACAAAGAAACATTAAAGCATACAAGGCATGGATACCTGGTCTTGTCCCCCATAATGATTACCAGAAACATCGTGGGCAGCGCAAGATTCACTGAAATTTCAATTTCTCGAAGTTCTTCTAAAAATTAATGGGAAGAAAATAGTCGATGCATGCAGATGGTAACAAGAAACTGCCCCAGCTGGAAGGTGCCAAATGTCGCAACCACAGGGGTGTTGTGGGTTCGAGGCATGTTACCGTTCCAAAAGAAAAACAAGGTACCACCAAAAATAGTTCTAAGTTATAGAACCTTCATGTCCATCATGGAAACAGGAATGATTACTGATGATGCCAAAAATAGGTTTCGGACACCACCGGTCAAGTAATAAATGCTAGGTGAAAATGTAGTAAATAAATGAGAGAGAGAGAGAGAGAATTTATAGTGGTTCGGTCTGTATGACCTACGTCCACTTTAGAATATGGTGATCTTTGATTGATAAGGTGGATTACAAGCGAGAGAGAGAGAGTAAGATGTTCATCTCCTCAGTGATAAGAGGGCTCCTCTATTTATAGTCCTCCCCTAACAGATGGGGACGACTTCTCTTTGGAGCCCCAGAGCTGTCCTCGAGGGACGGGCCAGGTGGAGGCAGGTGAGATATTCTCCGCAGGAATTGGTAGAAGCGGGACTGCTTCCAAAGCGACGTAGATGCCTGCCTTGACTTGGTCACTCCGTGGATCTGGACCTGGGCTTCTCTGGTGGATTTGGATCTGGCTCATCATATTCTAGGCCACTTGGGCCTGACTCATCATTTGCCCCCAATGCCCTGCGCACAAAGAAGCTTTGAAAGGGGGGCATTTTGAGAAGAAGGAGATGAGCCTAAAACTTGCTAAAAAGAATGCCCCATACCCAAAGTTGGAGCAGAGGACGAGGTACCAAGCGGCCGATCTGCAGTTTGCTGTGTAGGCGGAGAGGAGGTGGTTGCGCCAACAGACGAAGTAGGCAGCAGGAGGCCGGGCGCCCGGAAGAGGCCTGGGCGGTCGACAGGCAGTCTGGGCGCCAGGAGCAAAGGTGCCAGGGAGCTGGGCGCCAGGGTGCTAGAGTGCTGGGCGCCAAGGTGCTAGGGTGCTGGGCGCCAGCAGGGAGCTGGGATGCCAGGAGGATCTTTAGTATCCAGGAGCGGTTGAGGCCCGATTGTTGACATTCAATCTGGAAAGAGAGGCAGACTTCTTGCCTGCTTGAGAGCAGTGCAGAGACGAAGCATTTTTTGCAACCCGCGAGAGGGCCGCTAAGCTGGATATATAGACTGCCTGTTTAAGAACAGTGCAGAGGCTAAGCTTTTTGGGCGACCCGCGAGAGAGCCGCTAAGTTGAAGATAGGCTGCCTGTTTAACAACAGTGCAGAGGCCAAGCTTTTTGGCGACCCGCGAGAGAGCCGCTAAGCTGGAGATAGGCTGCCTGTTTAAAAACAGTGCAGAGGCCAAGCTTTTTGGCGACCCGCGAGAGAGCCGCTAAGCTGGAGATAGGCTGCCTGTTTAAAAACAGTGCAGAGGCCAAGCTTTTTTGGCGACCCATGAGAGAGCCGCTAAGCTGGAGATAGGCTGCCTGTTTAAAAACAGTGCAGAGGCCAAGCTTTTTTGGCGACCCGTGAGAGAGCCGCTAAGCTGGAGATAGGCTGCCTGTTTAAAAACAGTGCAGAGGCCAAGCTTTTTTGGCGACCCGCAAGAGAGCCACTAAGCTGGAGATAGGCTGCCTGTTTAAAAACAGTGCAGAGGCCAAGCTTTTTTGGCGACCCGTGAGAGAGCCGCTAAGCTGGAGATAGGCTGCCTGTTTAAAAACAGTGCAGAGGCCAAGCTTTTTTGGCGACCCGTGAGAGAGCCGCTAAGCTGGAGATAGGCTGCCTGTTTAAAAACAGTGCAGAGGCCAAGCTTTTTGGGCGACCCGCGAGAGAGCCGCTAAGCTGGAGATAGGCTGCCTGTTTAAAAACAGTGCAGAGGCCAAGCTTTTTTGGCGACCCATGAGAGAGCCGCTAAGCCAGATGTATAGGCTGCCTGTTTGAGAACAGTACAGAGGCAGGTCACCACGTAGGGCGATCCGCGAGATGATTCATCCAAATGGAACATCCAAGAGAGAGAAAATCATCCCAAGAGAATGAGAAGAGTGTGCAAGTAGCTGTAATGATGGGTGCAGTAGAGAAAAAACAAACGAAGACCAGAGTGGTTGGCCGGACGTCGACGGACGTCGAGGATGCGGCATCAGGCGAACATGAATTGAATCCCGCTGCGGGCGCCCAACCCGAGGCAAGGTTGGGCGTGCCCTCCCCTCGGGCAAGCAGCTTCGGCGAGGGCTGGGCCTCGGGCGCCCAGCCCGAGGCTTCTCCATGCGTGGGCCCCCCTCGGGCGAGCAGCAGTGGCGAGGGCTGGGCCTCGGGCGCCCAGCTCGAGGCTTCACATGGCGCTCCCCCCCTTCAGGCGAGCAGCAGTGGCGGAGGCCCCCTTGGGCGAGCAGCAGTGGCGAGGGGGCTGGTCGCCCAGGCGTCGGGCGAGAGGGTCGCCTCGCTGATGAGGGCGCAGGTCGCGTGGCTGCTGAGGGCGCCGGTCGTCTGGCTGGCGGCGAGGATGCTCGCCTCCGGGCGAGGGCGAAGGCAGGCGGTGTCGTGGGCCCCCCTTGGGCGAGCAGCCACGGCGAGGGAGGCTCGGGCGCGCTGGCAGCGGGCGAGGGGGGAGCGGGCCCCGCGGGTGGCGCGCTGGCAGCGGGCGAGGGGGCTGCTGCGGGCGAGGGAGGCTCGGGAGAGGGAGGAGCGGGCCCCGCGGGCGGCGCGCTGGCAGCGCTGGGCGAGGGAGGCTCGGGCGAGGGAGGAGCGGGCCCCGCGGGCGGCGCGCTGGCAGCGCTGGGCGAGGGAGGAGCTGGCCCCGCGGGCGGCGCGCTGGCAGCGCTGGGCGAGGGAGGCTCGGGCGAGGGAGGAGCGGGCCCCGCGGGCGGCGCGCTGGCAGCGCTGGGCGAGGGAGGCTCGGGCGAGGGAGGAGCGGGCCCCGCGGGCGGCGCGCTGGCAGCGCTGGGCGAGGGAGGCTCGGGCGAGGGAAGAGCTGGCCCCGCGGGCGGCGCGCTGGGCGAGGGAGGCTCGGGCGAGGGAGGAGCGGGCCCCGCGGGCGGCGAGCAGCCCACGCAGTGAGGCCAGGTTGGGCGAGATCCCCCCTTGGGCGAGGAGAGAAAGACTTGGGCGCCCGGGGGAGTCCGAGGCGCCCGAGGGATGCTTTGGGCGCCGAGGGACTTGGGCGCCCGGGGGAGTCTGATCCCGTGGCGGACGTGTATTCCTTTCTCTAAGTACTCCCACATGCCCTTGGAAGTTTTGTACGGTTTGAGATTGAGTATATACTGAGGTTCCACAGATTCAAGTATCCAGATTTTGATTTTGGCATCTTTAGTATTCCAAGATAAAAAAATTTTTGTCATCATCTTGGGGCTTCGGATCTGTTCCAGATATATGTCCCCACATTTCCTTAATTGGTAAGACCATGAGGTATAATTTTTCCCATTGAACTTAATTAGTGTAAGTTCAGATTTCTCCATTAGTCTCAAGACAGATCCACAATAAAAATTCTAAACAATGGAAACAAGAGGCTGTAGATATAAATCTGGAAAGAGAAATAGCAGCAGCAGAGCCTAAAATACCCTCAATACAGTTCAGAATAGTGAAGAAGCAGAATAATGCACTAAACAGTGCAGAATACCCAAAACGAGCCTTGTCGTCAGTGGAAGAATTTCCACGTGGGCCCCATCAGTTGATCTATGGACAGATCAGTGGCTGGGGATGGCAGGGCAGATGATTTTCGCAACTACTGGAAGAAGTCCCACTCAAAACGGATCAAAATCCACAATTTTGAACAGCTGTGATGAAAACTTTTGGACAAAACTGAACTACCAAAAAATGGTAGATGGCCTACCTATGATGAGCCAAAATTGCTGGAAAAATCACCATAAATAAGAGGAATACCGGGCGACCCTGATTGGCTTATTCCACTGTTGCCGTGATGTCGATCTTGGGTGGGCCACGTTTGATCCAAGATGATCGGAGATAATCAGCGATGATCAGATTGATGAGAGGTTTCTTCGAAGGCTTCCAAAGATGGAAGATGAACTAGAGGGAGCTAACCCCAAGGGGTAGCTCAGTTGGCCTAGGACCACGGTTTGCTCCCGGAGGTTGAGGGTTCGAAACCGCGCTACCACACTGGGGCCACAGGAGGTTTTTACCCGGCTTTGCCTCTTGGGCCCGCAGGGATTACTCCGGTCCGAAGGGCCGGGACACCCTGCGTCAGCAAAAAAAAAAAAACTAGAGGGAGCTATGGATCTCTATATCTTGAAGAGAATGAAGCACTAGACCATACGACTGCTATCGAAGTTAGCTCTGATACCTTGACAGAAGCTCAAAAGAGAGAAATATTGGATTGTAATTCTCTATCTCTGTTTGAGATTTCCATTCATTATATAGACATTACATGCCTTGTTTAGGCCATAAATCAGTATCACAATCTAATTTACACACGGATATGACCTGTACAATCTTCGACTATGTCCTACATATATTACAGCTGGGCTGGATATAATTGGGCCTGGATTTGTACAATAAGGAACTGAACTGGGCTTCTTGACATGGTTGACTTCTTTATTATAGCTTACACATGAAGCTACAAAGAGATGAAGCCGTACAGAGTACAGACAATCCCAATCACTAATCTACCACTAAATTGGCTTGAGATGTTTTAATCTCAGCCTTACAAATAACTATCGAGAGCAAATCAATAAACTAACATTGTAACTTAAGGAAACAGTCTCAAAAGGGAAATAAAGAACTCAAATCTAGCAACATGTAGGGTGCTCAGCCCATATGGTCCAAATCAGTGAATCATCTCCCCATTAGCCTGGACAAATTGACCCATGGTCCTGGCCGGGCAGATGCGTGGGTTTGTGGTTGTGGGCCTTAAAGTCCAACCAGAGAGGCCGATTGAAAATGCTATTCTGCCCCTCCCTTGTCATGCAGGCTCATATTGCCTTACTAGTTAAAAGCTCAAAATGAACTTTAAAGTAGCACCAAAAGCCTACTCTACTGAAGAAATATATCCAAGTGCACAATTTGATTTAAAGAAACATGACAGAATATACAAGTGAAAAAAAAAAATTTGTAGGCACGATAGACAGACTAAGGTTACAACAAAGACGCTTTGTGGTTAGAACAACAAAGAAACATTAAAGCATACAAGGCATGGATACCTGGTCTTGTCCCCCATCAGGGCCGGTCCTGACTTTTCAAAGGCCCGGTGCGAATCACTAAAATGGGCCCTTTATTCATTTTTATAATTTTTTAATATATGCACATATATATAACATGTTTTCATAAATTTAGCCCAAAAATAATAATTTCATTAAAAACCAAATAATATCATATGATAAATACATTTAATACATAAATAAATGAATCTCTCATACCAACATCTCGATAAGAGTACCAGATCGTCGGCCAAATAATTTCTCATACCAGCATCACCATCTAGAAGATAAGTTGAAAAACAAAATCACAATTAAAAAAGTATTATTGAAATGATTTTCTTCTTGCATTTTGAGAAGCAAAATCCTCAATTATGCTTTCAAATTCAAGATTTTCTAATCATGAAATTACCTTCAATTGATTTCTACAACGACCAATTTTGCAATGAAAAAAGCCACACTTTGGATTTTGGAATCTCCCCAATCTACCAAGACAACGATGATATGGATGTTATGAAGATTGAAAAAGATCTATAAGCTATGGGCCCATGTGTTGATGTCTACAAATCTGATGCAAGTGGCTTTTTTTGTAAGTTGCTGTTGACTGTTGTTTTGGATTTGGGCATAACTCAAACTCAGGCGAGTGAATGGGTCCACCTGACCTGTATTGATTTGTTACCAAAGGAAATGGCTTGTCAGCGGAATGGATCATTGGATCAGGTCCAACCCGACCCGAACTCTACCTGAACTAAGAAGACCGGGCTACCTCGGTCTTCGTGTTGGAGGAAAAACAAAAGGAAGCACTGAAGTGTACAGAACAAAGAGATGTGGCGTGGCGGGTGGGTGGACGGTGGAGGCGTGGAGCAGCACTAGCAATCAACCCGTGGTGCTGGCCTGCTGGGTGCTTCTTCTTCTTCTTCTTCTTGTTTTTAATTTTTTTATTTTTGGGCTTGCTGTTTGGTTGAGATGGGGTATTGGGGTTCAAAGGAATTCGATTGATGAAGGGTTGATGGGTTTGACAGTTTGACTGCTGGGTAGCCTGGGTGCTTCGTCCGAAGTGGTGATGGACTGATGGTGTTTGATTGCTATTGTAGCAATCAACCAGTGGTGCTGGCCTGCTGGGTGCTTCTTCTTCTTTTTTTCTTTTTTTTTTTTTTTTTGGGGCTTGCTGTTTGGTTGAGATGGGGTTCAAAGGAGTTCGATTGATGAATGGTTGAGGGATTTGACTGCTGGGTAGCCTGGGTGCTTCGTCCGAAGTGGTGATGGACTGATGATGCTTGACTGCTAGACGCTAGCACGAAGATGATGGGCCAGCCGGTTCTGGCGATGGCGGTGATTTGGGCCTAACCGGTTATGGCGGTCCAGTTCTCTGCTGCTGCTTCTTCTTCTTCTCCTTGTTTTTTTTTTTTTTGGCTTGCTGTTTGGTTGAGATGGGGTTCAAAGGAGTTCGATTGATGAAAGGTTAAGGGGTTTGAGAAGGAGGTCGGTGGATTTGGAGGAGTGGAAACATTTTCTTCTTGAGGAGAGGAAGTGTTTTTGGGCCCCCTGAAAAATGGGGGCCCGGGGGGCCCGGGGCAGGCGCACTTACTGCCCTGCCTCAGGGCCGGGCCTGTCCCCCATAATGATTACCAGAAACATCGTGGGCAGCGCAAGATTCACTGAAATTTCAATTTCTCGAAGTTCTTCTAAAAATTAATGCGAAGAAAATAGTCGATGCATGCAGATGGTAACAAGAAACTGCCCCAGCTGGAAGGTGCCAAATGTCGCAACCACAGGGGTGTTGTGGGTTCGAGGCATGTTACCGTTCCAAAAGAAAAACAAGGTACCACCAAAAATAGTTCTAAGTTATAGAACCTTCATGTCCATCATGGAAACAGGAATGATTACAAACCTGGATACCTTCTCTAAAGGCCTGTAGGTACCAGCTTTCAGAAGCACAACATGTATGCTAAGATCAACAAGCACAGCATAGAAAGCATCAAAATGGACAGGACAATATGAGTGCAAGCCCATAAGAGCTTTAGGAGGAATCTGGAATTCATGGAGATGCATCAAGAGATGCCTGAAACTCGGTTCTGCAAAATGAATATTACATCATGAAGTAGGCTTCAAAATAAATTTGTGAGGTGATCTTTTCTTAGAATGCACATTATCACAAATGTGTAGGAGTGGGAAAAACTGAAGGGGCTCTAAATTAAGCAACCTGTGTAATTAGCAGTTTTCTTACCGATGCTCAGAAGTTTGAGAATACAAAAGCTCAAATTTCAATATTGCAGCAGACATGGGATCTGGAAATGTAACTGTCAGCAGCGAAGCTAAAAGACATGAAGTTAAAAATAATTACAGTAAATTCAGGCCAAGTAGGTGAAATATCCATGGTAAGTAATGTTACTCAACTGGTTTATTTAAAGTTCACAAAAACACCTCATTAGAAAGTTACTAAAACATGAGAGAGATAATGCCCACCTCATATTTATCAAGAGCAAAATTAAATGAAATCATCACAGACAGAAGAACGTCCTTCCTTGCATATATTATCCGGAAAGTTTGAGTTGAAAAGCTGTGGTCCACATCATTGATCCTCCAAACTCCACAACTATCAAAGGAGCCTACATCTGGAGCTGCAGAGTCCCTCGAAGATATTACTGATTTTCATCTCAATGTTGATTAATGTATGAAAGTAAATCTCAAGTCAAGAGCACGATAAGCTCACCGTAAGTTGTATAAAATTCTAGACTGTAGGTTCAAATTATAAAGCATAACAACATTACAAAATATAAAGATAACAGTAACAGCATTGCATATTTTAAGACACATGTTTTAACCATTAAAAAAAATAAGTGGCCACATTTGTTCTTTACCGAGTCAAATGAATAGTACTTGTGATCTTCAAAAGCTAAAACATTTCAAAAGAAATTGTGGTTCAGTGAAAAATGACCCCAAAACCACCCACATCTTGTCATAAAATGAATAAGTTTTACAATTTTTTCCAAGGAAATAATAAAGGGGTGACCCGCAGGGTGACTCGACTTAGTAGGTTCAAAGTCCAACTCGGCCAATATTTAAAACCATGCTTTACAATGCGTAGAAAATGCTTATTAGTCATTCAACAATTCCTCTTTTTTTTTAATGGATAATCTCAGTTATCACAAGAACCTCTCTCTTCTGATGGGTAACAATAATGTGATTCTAAAAACAGAAGGGTACAAAATGCAACAAGAAACCAAATAGGTCCTAGGTATAAGAGTATTATACCCGACCAACAAACAAACCACAAAACACAAGCAAACAAAGGAACTACTTACTACTCTATCCACTCCTTGCTTGGCAACAGAATCTGTCATGCTATCAGCTGCCCGGCCCACTGATTAAAGCTTATTTGAATCCGATGCCCTAAATTTGATCTCTCTTGTGTAAAGAAGGAAATTCCAAGAGCTTTTATTCGAAGAAGAAACCGAATAAATAGTTCCACAATTAACTTCCTTCGGAAGATGACAAAAAGATTCCCACAGCTTCCAATATCGCTACTTCGCTAGTACCTCCGCTTCATCAGAATCTATAATTCCCACACACTTAGAAAACATAAACACAGCTTCTCCTTCATTATTTTGGACAAAATCTTCAAAGCCCGCTAAAGCCAGGTAAACCTAGTTAACCTAGTTTCTCCAAGGATAGTAAACTTCAAGACATCATATGGCGGAGGGGACAACAATCAACAATCTGACTAATTTATTTTGTAAGGGCCACATGGCATACAAGCCCCCCAATTATCGAGAATGTTGTCTATTTTGAAATTTTGACCCCTTCTCTCACGGCATCCCAATTACCCTTCCTCATAACTAAAGATAGGATACCCTTGTAAGATCTAGAAGTGCTATTAAAAATCTCATCATTCCTCTCCTTCCACACAAGTCAAAGAAGAGCATGTTTCTATAGCTTTTGGAACTTAATAATTTATTTCTTTTTTTAAAAGGAAACTTAATAAATTTACCATCAACTGAATGATATATGCAATAAAAAAAAACCCATAATACCCCAAATGCTAGAAATAAAGTGAGCCCACAACAATCATTGGGCCCACAAAACAATCCAGTAACAATAGGCCCACTCAATGACAAATGACAAAAATCACATTAGATACAATGAGATGCTGGAAGTATGATGTTCCACCAGATGTTAGAAACCAAGGTGGCGTCACCTAATGAGGATGTAAGTTTGCCCAATCAATGATGGTGAAGCCCATCTAACAATGAAAAACAAAGCTGGATCCAACAATTGGCCTCTTTATCATCTTTAGTCTCCATTCTCCACCATTTTTTCCATCATTACATGGGCCTACTGAGATTTTGTTTTGTGAAACCACAATGTTCCTATCACTGAGTATTCACCGTGTTTTCCATCATTAGGGGAGTTGTCATGATTTTTCATCACAATATGGTGGTACCATGCTTCTATCATTGGGTGAACCATCACTTTTCCTTTTATTGGTGTCGCCTCTATTATCCATCATTAAGTAGACCCTACTGTAATGGATCATGTTGTTGTTGTTGTACCTATTGGTTGGTTGCATGGAATCTTACGATGCCCAGCTACGGATATGGGTACCACTCCTCACTTCTGAAAATCTAGGACACGGATATGGATACGGATACGGATACGGATACTGGTGTCCTAATTTTTTTCTTTAGATCACTTTTGAATCAATGAAATTATCATTGTTTTCGTCCCTTTCTAGCATTTTTTATGGTGAGAAGTAATATTATTATTTTTTTATAACATGAGAAGTAATATTATTAAAAGAATTATATGAAATAAAGGACTTTATAAGTAGGATATGTTAAACTTGTTCCCTAGAAGTATAAGTGCAATATCAGGTACCAATACAAGTGTCATATGATATCGGTCCGATACGGATACGTTGAGCTTGTACAAGTATCCGGGCATCATAGATGGAGTCCTATGCATCATACATGTTATTTTCTAGTGATAGGCTAATGTAGAAGACAGATGCAAGTCAAAGATTTAGCATGAAGGACAGATATGGCTTGTAAAAACTTTCCAAAGGTAGTTCAAAGAATAAAGCTAGTGTGGTGATGTTATTGTTTAGAAAATGAGTACACAACTTCATAGTGAATTTTACAACCTCATAAGCAGAACTGTTAGGTGAAGCATAACGACGAACCAACAGTCCAGCATATAACTGCATTACTCTAAAACAAGTTGGAGTTCCCAAAGATACACACACATGTATTAATAGTTTTTCTACACCCGTTGTTTAAATCCTCACACATTTCCAAATGTGCCACACCCTGAACTACATAAAAAGTTGACACAAAATGTCAATGATGGGGCATATAGCTAGCCGGATCCACTGATTAGGCAGGTCAAACTGGTGAAATTTATATGAAAGAAGAACTTCCCCAACCATCAATCATATAAGGCATGTCGCCCACTCATGTATTGATTTTCAGATTGTCTTATGAATGCACAAATAAATGTAGACCTGTCCACTTGGAGGAGTCAAGCTCCCTACAGAATAGACACAGACAAAGTAAATTTTCTCTTACTCTCCTCACAAGGCCCATTGAAATGAATAGGAATTTAGGCAAACAAACTCTGTTACCGCACCCAAATGACCTATACCAATCCCGTATTTCATGTGAAACTTCTCCAAATAAAGAGGATCCTAGAGAAATGTTGACAATGTTTGAAGCCTATGAATGCATCTAGAAGACCTCTACAACATTAATCTACAACACGGGACAGAGATTATTCAAGCAAAAAAAAAACGGACAAAGATTAATAGCGTTTGCAATACCTTCGTACAGAACAACTCTTGTAGGAATCTGTGTGTGGATCTAGAATACCTCTAAAAATGAAAATACAAATGGGTCAAAGATAATTAGTGCTTACAATACCTTCATACTGAACAACTCTTGAAGGAGTTCCAGGAGAAAAATTGTGGCTATTGTCCTCACATCTCATACTGATTTTTATCTGATACCATCTGTTAAAACAGCATAAATCATAAATTACTGACTCCAAAGAAAAAAAAAAAACACACAGTTCAAGAAGCAAACTCACTGGAGACAATACTAATAAATCATTTCTTTGCACATCAAAAAAAAAAAAGAAAAAAAAAAAAGAAAAAAGAAAGGGAGTAGCAATTACCCTTGTTGAAAAAGATCAAGATTATGAATTCAATGAATGTAAACTGCAATCTCCTGTACAATGTCCAACATAGCCGGTTTGGCCAGTAACTGTTGTGGTTTTGCATGAAGCAATCTCTTTGATGATGAGTTCCTCGCATTCAAACTGATGAAGCTTCTGAGGCGTCTAAACATAAGCGATTGACAACGGTCTGAAAACTATGTCATGTGATTAGCATCTCTTCCTCTTTCAAAACAGAAAAATGAAAGGAATCAGAAATCAGAATCTAGTTTCATGCAGTATCAAAAAACTAAAGGGCCTCCTCCCTCTAATCTATGCCATGCAACCATTCTCAAGAAACATTTCAAGCAACAGGACAGAGTAAAATTTGGGAGCAGAAAAAATGGAACATGAAAAAAAAAGAAAAATAATAGACCCACAAAACATATGTATTTTGGGTTCCCCCTCCTGCATGGAAGTGTGATTCCTTTTCCTACGGAGAAAGAAAGCACAGATTTAAAAATCATTTTCAAAGGGTCTTGCTACTCAAACCCAAACTCGACCAAGCATAAATGAGTCCTTAGGGGTTCTTCTGCACATCAAAACAAGCGAAAACATGGTGCAGGAAACAGCCCCGGGACAGAACACATGTCCGCTCGAGCGGGAGCTAGGCTGCTCCCTGAGCTCGTCCCTTGCAGATTCTTTTTTGTTCTTTTCATACTTTCAGCTCCCCTTTTTCCTCCATTCATCTCCACCACCCTCCCTACACCAATCTGAGCTTCCCTTAGCTTCAAACAAAAACTCCATTCAACACCAATAAAAAAATCACATTCCATGCACAAACTAAATACAGAAATCAGAGATTAACCATGATTAAATACAGAAATTCTCATACCAGAGCCTACATGCTCTCCATTTCCAATTCCAACATTTCAAAACAAAACCATCATTCTTCCATAAAACATTCATTTTCCATCCATTCCATAAAAATCATTTCCAAAAACTAGAATGAAGAATTGAACAAGAACTTCATAAAAGCTGAAATAAGAATCCATAAAATGACATTGAAAGTGTGACATGCAATGTACATATTTGATGCTAATAACAAGATTGGTTAATAAACAAGATATATCAAACATGTACTAGATGAAAAACATGATTTATAAATAAAATACCCAAAATCAGTAACATGCACAAGAATAAATTATGTCAGTCACTTGCCTTGGCCTCTAGCACTCCAAGATTACCCATAATCTCACCAATTAGACATAAGCACACACCCCCAAAAACATATTCAAAAATAGCTCACAAACTGGAAAGTAATCAAGAAGAAGAATTAGGTCTTGCATGTTGAAATGCTAGGCCTCCATGGGCTGCTCTATCATAATCTAAAGGAGGAAAAGAGGTCTCATACCTGAAGGACCTGAAACCAGCAAGAAAGAGTTCAAATGGAGGGCTGCCCAGCTTTGTTTTGCATAAACATTGCATCTATAGGGAGCTAAAGAGGTGGGGAACACAATGGCGAAATCGGATTTTCAAACGGTGACGAATCATGGTTGATTTGGTGAAGAAGAGAAGAAGAATGGGGCTCAGCTGGAAGTTCTGCAACAAATAGAGTTATTGATTAAGTTGGTGGTGGTGGGGATGAAAATGGGGAGAAAAGAAAGAAGATTGGCTTAAATAGGCTTAATTAAGTTGATGGTGGTGGGGCCCACAACTTAAAACTCTTCATGGGCTCGGAGATGGGCTTTCTTGGCCTCGGATGGACTCGACGAAGAAGACTAAAATGATCTTCATAAATATAGTTTTTAAAAAGTATATTCTTGGAATGGTTCTGAGATTTTGAAATTTGGGCTCAGATTTAAATGTGAAAAGGTTGTTTTGCTCGTAGGGCTGGAAAACTGGTTTTTCTGATTTCGAATGGAATCGATGTGAACACAAAAGTTGTTCGGGCTAATTTGACCTATCAAAACAAATAAAAATTGGAATTTCTCAAAATAAAAAAACAATCCCCTACGCTGACACGTGCAATCCAAGGCGTCCTTTGGTTACTAGACTGGGTTCGACGGCTCTCAAAATTTTTCAAAGCTATAGAAAACTATAATAAACCACAAACCAACTCGATTAGGCTCAAAGCTCACTTAGAGAACTAACTCATAACTAAAAACACACGAATCACGAAAATTAGGGGTCGGGGTCTTACACCATTCGAGACCAAAAAGTGGTCAAGAAAATTCTCCGGTCATTGCCCGAAAGATTTTAGTCGAAAGTGATTGCTATTGAGGAACATACAAATCTCAATGATGTGGAACTTGAGGCTCTTTTTGTCAAAAGATTCAAGAAATATCTGAAAAACAACAAAATGAACTTCAAGAAGGAATTTCCTAAGAACAAGAGCTTTAATAAGCCAAAGGGTGTGCCCAAGAATGATAAAAACACATCTAAGATTGCTACCAAACCTATTCAATGCTTTGAATGTCAAGGTTAGGTCGTGTGACCCGTTAAATTAACGGGTCGTATTCGGGTTAGATTTTTTGACCTATTAAGTTAACGGGTCATGTACGGATTGAGGTGATTTTAACACGGATTCATTAACACGACACGATTGACAGCCTTAATGCATGCAACCCATTTTACAACCATTTGGTGAAAGTATTTTTCTTCTTGAAAAGGAAAAAAATAAGCTGATTATATTCGATAGAGTGGATTTTGATTTCCTATATTTAGGGCAAGAATGTTGAATTCTTCTCTCTTAAAGAAATGAAAATCCATGGATAGTGGGATCCTGTTGCCGCACAAATGCACCCTAAAATCCTTGAATTTTGGTGTGCAGCATAATCACAATACATGTCAAATATTGGTTTTGCATATAATGGTGAAAATGTAATCCAACAAACGTGTTCAAAGTGGTGATCCTAGCTTCTCCTTTTTCTTTTTCCTAATTTCTTCAATTTTAGATCTTCCCATTATCTGATGTTACATTATCTCCAATAGTATCGTAATTGATTCAAGAAGATATATGTATATAATACTCACTCCTCGCCCAATTATGTAATTACCAACTTCATTACATGATTTCCATTCTACGATTTCTGTCCTTCTATTTTAAAATTTAAAATTGTTAAATATTGAATGTTAGGACCATGGTCGTATATGCCCACTCTTGTATTGTCAATTCCATGTCAAATGAGTCCAAGACCTGGCCATTTAGTGTCTATCAAGCAAGATCAAGTTCGAAGGCAAAAACCATAGTCTTTGAAGGCCCGGAATCAACAAAAAAGAACTCCTTATGTGCGCCAACCTATGCAAGTAAATGAGACTCCAAACCAACCAAGAAATGACCCCTAGGACCCTTAGACTTAATGGCAGATTCAATAGGGTTTAACTGGCTTTTTTGAGCAAAGATTTTGGCTCAAAACTATGCAGGGGTCGGCTTATCGCCATGACTCGCGGTCAGAATAACTGAATGTTAAAATGTGCAGATGACAACACTTCGGTGACCTTACGGTTAGCTCATGTAAGCAACCTACAGCTAGCCGCGACATAATCGTAGAGCAAAATGACAGTCTTGACCTTAAAGTCAAACTAGCCATTTTCCGAATCGTTGGGGGTGGTGTTTAACCGCGGATTTGAAGGGGGTTAACCGCCAAATGTCGTTGGAGAGTTCTCTTTATATACTTTTTTTTTAGAGAATTCTCTATATATACTTGAGCTCATTTCAATGGCCGTAACTCTTGAACTTTTGAGACCTCTTTGCCTATACTTGTGCCCCTAAAGTAAAACTACCTAAGACTCGTTCACCCTAAAAGCACCGTTGACTTCTAGAAAGGCAATGCGCTCAGAATTCAATCTTTTCCCATAATCCAATCTCACACGCACTTAAGCTTTAATTAGGCATACTTAAGAGAATTCAAAGCACTATTAGAGTGTGTTTTGTGGAATCACCTCTAGGAAACCTTGAGCCCTTAAGTTAAACATGTTTTTCCTAGAATTAGAACTTCTATAGCCCTCTTGGTTGAGCACAACCTGGAGCATCATCTACACCAAGGAGCAAAGGAAGGAGTCAAAGCTTGGAGCACCATTCAAGATCTGAAGAACACTCTCAAGACCAAGCCAAGAGGGCAATTGTTCTTGTATAAATTTGTAAATTATCATTGTGAAGTGGATTATATCTTTGTGGTCGAACCACCGTATAAAAAAATAGATGTGTATGTGATTGGAGGTTTACCTTTGTGGTCTACCTCATTAGAGTGGAACCAAGAGTGGAAACTCTTGAGAAGTGGATGTAGGTCGTCAAGGGAACGAACCACTATAAATCACTCGTGTCAATTTCTCTCTATCTCTATATGCATCTTTATGACTTATTTATGTTTTAGAGATATATGTGTTAGATAGTCATTTCTTAGATAAAATTGACACATACACTTGTGCTTATTCACGTTGATCTTATTGGTATATCATAAAGAGGATTTAGCACATTCTCTTAATTAGCACTTCACGTAATCACTTGATAGTGAGTGTCACATTCGTTGTTTATTTCAAGTTCAATAGTGATTGTGTTTTAAGTGGATTAATTTATTTATTTAAGTAAAAAATTTTAATTAGTTACATTCACAACACCACCCCCCCCCCCCCCCCCCCCCTCCCGACATTCATTGGTCTTAGCTTTTACTTTCATTGAAAGGCTATTTTTTACCACACTGATTTTAATTTTGACTCTTAAATTTCAATTTTGACCATTTTATGAATTTTGACTTAATGTGGAGCCCGTCTAAATAAAAAACTATGGATATATGTATATATTATGAAGCTCTGAACTCTCAACGTCTCACTTCTTAATGCTTTTGAAAGCATACATCATCCATTGCACCCACATGAAATGTTTATATATTTAGGGGGTGTTTGGATAAGTGCATGATATATTATCAACAAGTTTAGGGGGTGTTTGGAAACAAGATATTTTAAGATATTTTGTTATATTATCTACTAGTTTAGAATGTAATCTAGTAACCCAAAAAGAAGGTGTTTGGATAACTTAGAAAGTATCTTACAATATCCCACTTTCTTCCAAAACCTTCATATTACATTATTCAAGGATATGCTGTATAAAATAATCTTTAGAAAATCTTTTTTTAACTACAAATGGAGAGTTTGAGTAAAAACCATATGATAGATCATGAGCAACCATTAATTATAATGGCCCACTATAAATTTTAACATTTATGGGTCCCACTATTAGATTGGCCCCACAGTGCTTACAAATTTAATGTGCGGTCCTATAGCCATATCACGACTACATAACCCTTGTTAATTATCAATATTAGGTGGGTCCTACAAATATCACGCTCGGGGCTTTCATTGTGATTACCAACAATTAGGTGGGTCCCATACTATCAAAATCAGCCAGATCCCATGATTACCAAGATTGAATTGTGTGATTGTAATTATCAGTTTGCCATCATTAAATGGGTCCCACTATTTGATTGCTCTCCTACCGTTAATATGACCACAACATCAAATGGGTCCCACAATGATTTCTCATAAAAAAGCTTGATATGGCCATTTGTGATAATCACCATTAGATATATATAGTATAGCTACCAACGTTAGGTGGACCCACCTTAATTAAACAACATTGCTTGGATCTCATGATTTATCTCACGATTTAATTTAATCTTATATCTCTTTTTCCAATTGATGGGTCCTACCATGATTATTAACACATGTGATTACTAATTAGTGGGTCCTATATTGGGTTAATTGATTATATTTTCTTCATTTCTTATTTGGTACATCATCTTGTAAGTTTTTTATAAATTGTCAAACGCTTCAAAGGTATATTAAAATCTGTGAAGATTGCCAAACACCATAAGTGACACAATATAATAATATGACACTATTTTATTCTATGATAATGAAATCTTACAATATTTAAACTTATTGATATTATATTATGCACTTATCCAAACACCCCCTTAATTATTGTAAGATTTCATTATCATAGAATAAAATAGTGTTATATTATTATATTGTGTCACTTATGGCGTTTGACAATCTGTACAGATTTTAATATACCTTTGAAGTGTTTGAAAATTTATAAAAAAAACTCACAAGACGATGTACCAAATAAGAAATGGAGAGAATAGACATTTGTAGGACCCACCTAACATTGATAATTAACAAAGGCTATGTAGTCGTGATATAGCTATAGGATAATAGGACCCCACATTAAATTTGTAAGCATTGTGGGGCCAATCTAATAGTGGGACCCATAAATGTTAAAAGTTATAATGAGCTACTATAATTAACTGTTGCTAGGGGTGTGCATGGATCGGTTCAGGTCAGTTTTGGGTTAAAACCGCCAACCAAACCGACCATGTCGGTTTATATATTATGTGAACCGAACCGAACCGAACCGAACCGACACAATAGATTTATCCGATCCGCAACCGACCCGACTAGTGTCCACCATATCCACCACCCGATCCAACCCGATTTTTTCATGGATATCAACCACCCGATCCAGAGACATAGTGTTGTTACCTACGCTCAAACACTTCTACATAAGTACTTTGACAAAACATGATCCCCTATTTAGAGTGAAAAAAATATATTAATTGAAAACCACCAAATACTAATAAATATTTTAGAGTTGGAATAATACAATATAATAAAGTGGCCATTACTCGTCACATTTACAAAGATGGAAGAAGACAATTAAAAGGAAATTGTTGATGCATTTTGAAGTTTCTAGGTGTCCAAAGACATCCCACATAATCTCTTGCAAATAAAGCACCTATTCAGAAAAACAAAAGGCAAACCATATGAAGCATTAACTTAAACAATAATATGATACCAATGCCCAATTTGCTAGGGGTGTGCATGGATCGGTTCAGGTCGATTTTGGGTTAAAACCGCCAACCGAACCGACCCAGTCGGTTTAGCAGGTTTTTAAATGATCCGAATCGACCCTAATTGGATAACCGACCCGTTTGCCACAGTTCGGGTCGGGTCGGTCGGTTTTGTCGAGTCAGATAGATTTATGCACACCCCTAACTGTTGCTCATGAACTCTCCTATGATTTTTATTCAAATTCTCCATTCGTGGTTAGAAAAGATTTTCTTAAGATTATTTTATACAGCATATCCTTGAATAATGTAATATATTTAAACCAACGGAAACAACTTCGTCTATTAAGAGGCAGTTCTCCACACATGAATACACTACTATTGATGGCTGATATTAGTAGGAGGTGTATTAATGGCTGATATTAGTACACAGTCAAACAAAGTTGAAGAAGGTCAAAATCAAATTTGAAATTCTCAAGAAATTGACAATCGAATCCATTTCGCTTCATATATAATAGGATGAAGAATGTCAAAATGCTTTAGATAACATAAAAAAAGTATCTTATGAATCCTCCTGTATTGGCGGCACCAATAAAGAAAAAGTGCTTTAGATAACATAAAAAAGTATCTTATGAATCCTCCTGTATTGACAACACCAATAAAGAAAAAGTAATTATCCTTTACCTTACTGATTTAGATCATTCATTGGGTGCACTCTTGGCCCAATAAAATGAACAAGGAAGAGAAAATGCTTATTACTATCTCAATCAAACACTTGTTGGTGCAGAAAATAATTACTCACCAATTGAGAAAATGTATCTGGCACTAATATTTACAGTACAAAAGCTACACTATTACTCTTCCTTGAACACTCAATCCATCTCATTTCTAAACTTGACCCTTTGAAATACTTAATGTCAAGGCCAACTTTCTTGGGACACCTTGCAAAATGGGCACTTTGTTGTCAAGATTTGAAATCACTTATGTTCCTCAAAAAGCAGTAAAAGGGCAAGCATTCGCTGACTTTCTTGCAGCACATCCAATTTCTAATAACCCACCGGTATCTAAAGATCCTTCCATATTCATTTGTTTTGGTTGAGCCATGTACAAATAACATAGCTTAATTTGGAGCCCTAATCATTAGATTAGAGTTAACACTTTCAAATGGGCGTTGAATCTCTTGTTGTTTATAGAGATTCACAACTTTTTGTTAACCAATTAACAGGTGTTTACGAAGTGAGAAAGCCCGAACTAATCGAATATTTTGAAAGAACTGAGAACTTGATTGGGAATTTTCAAAATTTCCAACTTTGTCATATACCAAGAGGATGAAATACCAGAGCAATGTGCTCACTAACTTGGCTGCAACTCTAGACCAAACAAATAAGATAAATTTGCCAATCAGAATTGAAGAAAGGCGAATTATCCCAAATACTCAAGAAGTATTGAAAACGATTCCAAATGACACAAGTAATACCATCTCAGTAATATGGAAACCGAAAGAATTGATTGGCTGTAACCATTTATTGAATCCTTATAATATGGTAGACTCCCGCAAAATTCAAAAGATAGGAAAGACATTAGAAGAAGGCCTCCACCACAATTTGCTTTACTCAATAGCGTTTTATATAGACGATCATTAGACAGAGTGTTGTAAGAACTTTTTCAACATCAGGATCAATATACAACTTGGATCTAATTTGAATAATAAAGGAATATGTATGACTAAATAAGTAAATCATACTTCCTGAATCCATGACTTCTTTTTAATAAACGGTGGGATTTAATAAAGTTGTTACACCTTATTGGTAGATGCCTGCCCTTTTTTTTCCTGGGAGATGGCTTCCCCTGAAATCGCAGAAAAAACCCTTTCCCATCCCATCCCATCCACCCCCACCAACATCAAGGATAATTATTTTTGTATAGTGGCTCCCCAGGCATATTTTCTGATTTTGCCAACTGTGTCTTAGGTGGGACGTCTCTCATACATGCCACATGTTTTGCATTTCAAATACTGTTGCAGTACAAATAGAATTACATTTTCTCATCATTGCTAGATTTTGCCATGTGACCAAGGATTGATGGGATAAGGGCAAGGTTTTTTTTTTTTTTTATCCAGCTAAGGGGGATGAGACCCAAGAAAAATCATGCACACATAGGAAGACGGCCCGCATAAGTGGGAAGAAGTCCCACACAAGTGGAAAAAGAGCCTGCACAAGCGAAAAAAAAGCCCATACAAATGGAAAGAAGTGATGTACCCGGGTTCGAACTCCACCACTTACCAGTGACGTAAATGGCCGTTTTCGGGATAAGGGCAAGATTGTGATGGTTTATTCTACCATGTTTTCATGACTGTGAAACAGAATACAGCATTAGGTGAATACACCAAGCTTTTAATTATTTGGCACGCCTATCTTGTTTCAATCACTAGGTGGACCATATTGTGGTGGCCTAATCAAGATAGATTGACAATCATGAAGTTTTATCACCCTGTAGTGGCCCAATATCATTTTCCTCCCATCTCCTGCTGCCACCAATATCCCCTCATTAGGTTTAATCCTATCATGATGAATCATGCTCACAATACCTGTGCAATATGAATAGAAATGTGTATATGAAAACTTGAGAAGGCAAAAGGCATAGAAATCTTCTTCAGAGTCCCACATTGCCAAAGAAGTAGATTTCTATACTCTCTATCTAGACTAGCGTTTGAAGAGTCTATCGCCGAGCTCAGTAGCATGGGCTTGTAACCCTAGCGGGGGCATTAAGGTGGTGTGAACGGATTGAGTTGGCCTGCTGGGTTGGGTCAAACGCTGCCTTGCTGGCTCGCCCGTTCCAAGTCGGGTAGCGGGCCAAGTGGTCTGGGCGAAAGCCTGGGCTCGAAACCCGATTGTTAAATGGGTTTGGTCTGGATCCATATAGATTATGATCCATGGACCACGCTCCCAACATATATATGTGCGTTTTTATGACATGGTTCCTGATCTTGTATAAGCTAATGTTAAAAGTTTCATGCAATGACCTAATATAGGCTGTAATAGATGTTGGGATTTATCCATCGTATGACCTAATATAGGCTGTAATAGATGTTGGGATTTATCCATCGTATGACCTAATATAGGCTGTAATAGATGTTGGGATTTATCCATCGTGGAAGGTAGACTTGTTGCACTGTTATTTGGTTGAATGATATCCTTTCTTTGATTTTTGAGTTGAATGATATCCCTATTTTAAGAAAAAAATAAAAAATAAAAATATAATAAGAGAAGTAGAAACCGATTTCGGAGCCGGTCAATTCGGAGGCGGGGTTTAGAACCATGTAAATAGGTTCCGAGTCATAACCAAAACCACCTTTATAATACAGTTCCAGTTCTGTGTACAATATGGTTCCGACTTGAAACCGACCCGTTTGCATCCCCATTTATGTCATTTGTCATAACTTATTCAATTACTATAAGATTTTCTTTTGCTTTTTTATCTTAGAACTTTGATATTGCAAAGGATATAGATTCTTGTAACAATAGGTGATGGGCCATGGTTCCAAACCATTTGAATCATAGTTCAAAAGATTGGGTGTCTGAGATCCAGTAAGCTGGGAAAATTTTGGAACATTATCCATGTATAAGGACTGGTGTCCGAGTAGGCCCAGATCCAGCTCAAGACACACTTAACTGGGTCAAGGTCTGGGAAGGGTCCATGGATAATGCCCTATTTAACAGACATGATTATGATTACTATAATAATTATTCTTATTATTGAAAGTGTTATTGGTTCTGAATAACATTGAGGTGGGCCCGGTCCACAGTCTTGGACCCGGCCTGGCCCATCAGGCCTGGACTTGGACCAGCCACAGTATTTTTCAGGCAAAACCAGTGAGGCCAGAGTGGGTCTAACTTCAGTTTGTTTCCGGCCCTATCGTGGTGGATTAACCCATTAATTGATTGCTGAATCTACAGTAGAGATCAATGCATTTGGGGCCTGATCTATGTCCATTAGATCAATGTCCTGAATTATTAAATGGTCGCGCTCGATCATTCTAATGCCCTCTGATGTTCTTATTACCCATATAACAACTTGGGCTCGGTTGACGATCCTATGGACTCTCTCCGGGAGTTTGGCCCACTTCTGACGAAGATTTGAGCATGAATTTGGATCCAATGGTCCCGATCCTGATCCAGGATATCAACTTCTTAACAGGCCAGATCCAGATCTTCACAGGCCCGCCGCATTAGTGAGTTCCATGGACCAAGGTGTGAGAAAACAATTGTTTGGAAGCAACTTGTATGTTCCAAGAAGGATTACATGTTGAGAATGATGCACATGACACAAGTAATTAAGGCAAAATTAAGCGTCCCCTACCAATTCACAAGGCAGGTTGGAAGACAATGATCAAGACTCAAGAGTAAGGAAAAAAGATTCTGAAATATATTTGTCAAGTACCATAATCATCCATTTATAAAGTATATTTCTCCTAATACATCTTAACAAGTTCAGTAACCTGTCCAATCTTTTTACCCTTCTAACACTCTTGCTCTGAAGTAGAAATGTATGTCCCTAAGACTGATCAGGTAACTGATTTGATTAGTCAGTCATTTTGGGATGCCTATTGGGAACAATTTGAATAAATGATTTGAAAATAGGGGTAAATTTAGGCCCCAAAAACGGAATACGCCGATAAGTCGAATAAAAATATATTTGGGTATAGAATGATTTCTTTGAAAATTACAATGTCCTAAGCCTAGTCTTCAATTGTGTTTACAACTGCATTAAGAATCTCCAGTGACTAGTCAACAACTGCATGAAGCAGACTGTCCTTGCCCAAAATGATGGCAGCTTGGAAACATAGAGATGCCTGATGAGTCAGGCCCAAATGACCCAACCCATGAGGATGAAGCTCAGGTCCAAGCCCACGAAGAGACCAAGTCAAGGCAGCCACGTTGCTTCGGAAGCAATCCCGCTCCTACCAGGTCCTGCGGAGAAATATCGCACCTGCCTCGTCCAGCGCGAAGGCAGTTCCTCACCTGCCTCCTCCAGCGCGAGGGTAGTTCGAGGGCTTCAAGGACGAACGTTGCTGAAGAGTCGTCCCCATCTGTTAGGGAAGGACTATAAATCAAGGAGCCCCACCACACTTCAAGGAGGATGGATCTCTCTCTATTCACTTCGACGCTTGTATTCCTCTAGTTTGTAATAATCATTGAGGAAGTAAAACACCACAGGCAATCTCTGTCTTTATGAAGTGGACGTAGGTCATCTTGACCGAACCACTATAAATCTCTCATCTCTCTTCATTTACTGCATTTATTACATGACCGGTGGTGTCCGAAACCCAATTTTGGCATCATCAATGCCATTTCTACAAAAATACTTGGAAACTTTTTTTACCAGTTTTGGTGGAATTGGAAGTGCCCCGCCAGACTTTTTAAGTTCTACTTTTCCAATTCCTCATGTTAACACCAGACACTATGATCTATCATTTAATAGGGAAACTTATGATATGCCCTTCCAACTGTTTCATCATACACTCCATCTATAATTGATCATGGGCTGATCAGTCTCAGTTTCTGTTGGTGTCTCAGATGATTTCTGAGAGCTGTACATGACGTGCGGTCAGTGTGACTGCGTGGCTTCCATGGTTGGGATCCATCACCTTAGTTGAATTAATCTAAATGTTCCACAACTCAACTTTGCGGGCAACTCATTCACAGTAGGTCAGTACAATAAACCAACCAAAACAAAGAGCTTAAAGAAACTTTATATTATGAATAAATTTTCTTTACATCTCTACTAAGTATCACAAATACAAAATACCAAGGCATATGTTGCAAACAGATTCATATGATTCATTCTAAAAGTTTTTAGTTTACAGAAGGGTACTTGTCTTTTGGTATGGAAGGCAAAATGCATTTGTCAATGAAGATGAAGACAGAGGCACTGATAACCCATGGATGAAAAATGGATAGGTCAGTGCTACCAAAAGGAAGCGGTCAACTATGTGAAGACCGACTAAAAGGGAAAAGGGCTACTTACTACATGGAAGATTTGATAAGAAAGCTACTAGCTACAGCGTAGTGTCTGTAATTCCTACCACTGTTGCCTCATTTACCAAAACTTTACTGAATGATCTCTGGTTATATTAAGTTATATCTGATCCTCATTCCTCAATGCCTCAATGGGAGAGTATACTTCCGTCAATAGATAGAAAACTAGTGCATTTATTTCACATGCTTTTGTTCTTTTAAGAACATTGCACTCCATCTCCTGAAAAAGGAAATTATTCATATTAGTTGCCCTGTAGCTACTTGTAGATGATGCATTTCAAAGACATATCAGGCTGTTGAAACTTAGATAATTTCTCCTAGGGTAAGCTGGGATCGGACTAGACGACCAAAGTTGACGATTCTTAAGAGCATGTTTCTTATTCAACAGCTCTCAAAGCCAATTAGTCAAAAGTGGATTGGCTAGTCATTCTATCACCCGTTCCAATAATTCCACATTATAATATTATATCAACAAAGTGAAATTTATTTACCTCCCGAATGCTCACCTATTGAATATGTGATCCCTTGGTCTGAAAGATGGCATAAGCTAGTAATAGGGGAATTGGCAAGCAATATGTTGGGGAATGAAGAACTGGGTTCATTTCATATGCCTTTGTGAGAGCTCTGCAATTCTGGAAAAGTGCAGCAAAATGAAGCAACAGGTATTAGTAAAAGAACAGATAAGTAGTCCATAAACATATCATATAAAGAAAAGATATTTTCCTTCATCATTTTTTGAGTTTTTAACAGTTGGATATATACAGGTGAATTTTAAGGCCAAGAACGCCAAAGTTCCTACCATTTTTCAGTGTTTTGGCTTAGATTTTTTTAAAGCAACATATGTGATGCAAGATCTAAAGGAAAATCATTTACTTTACAACCCAGAAAAAGTACTAGTGACTCTGGTCTGGTGGGCCCCAGTACGAGACAGCCATTTTTTTTGGTAATATAAACCACTGATCAAGATGGAATAGAACATCACCACTGATCAAGATGGAATAGAACATGCCTTGATCTCTCCTCTGGTTCACACCAGAACCTATCCCTCAAATGTCAACCAGTTATTCCACATTTAAGAGGACCCAGTCAAATGGTAGTCACTACTTGTGTGGTTCAACAAATGCTCAGTAAAGGAATATATATTTCCTTTAAAACAATATCATTCAAAGGATTGCTGAAAGGTAAAACTCACTAAATAGAATGTCATTTTCATTGCAAATTTGTATCAGTACAAAAGGTAGTTCACACATTATCAGAAAGCAAGGAGTTGTAGCATTAGTTTCACCTTCCAATGTTTCCAAAAGATCATGAGGGAAATCACAAAGAGGAGTTTTCTAATCCAACGTTCCCTACAGGAGTAAAAGAGAAGGAAAATTAGGATAGTTTACCAGGTGGAAAACTGAAGTCAGCCCTGAGTTCTGATATTCCACAAGCACACACACGCACGCAAATATGATTCTGATATTTTTACAACCTTAAAAGTCATACCTCACATGTCTCTTACTCCTGCTTTTGTAATCATCTTCTTTCTTTCCTGATAGGGACAGATAATGCACATGATATACTGCTTTCTCTGCAGCTAATGCTGCTGAAACTAAAACAGTGGGCAGCACCACAAAACAAAAATGAGGCATAACAACAACTATCACATCCGGCAACCCAATGTGCGATTGTGTACTGCTATTGTCAGAGACATGAACGGTCCAACCCATGTGGGTCATGTATCCCATTCTTCCACTTTCAGTAAAAACTTGCCCGAAAAACCAAGGAAAGAATGTCAGATATATCAAGTAAATCAACATGCCAAACCATAGTGATGTGATTCTAGAGAGCTCTAGTAAAATCCAAAAAACACCACCTGTTAAACATGTACCAATCCCTTTTACATTGAAAGCCAGATTCAGATTCTTATATGTGTAATGCTCATTTGAACAGACAAGAAAAGCTTTCGGAACAAGAAGCATGGAGAAGAGAATTAGAAGAACAGACCAAAACATTGGATGATACAGAGCATCCCACTGACAACCCATAACTATGAACTCCTTCCACTTCCAATTGAGCTTCGCAGTAAGGCCATTGATAGAAATTGGTCGTAATTCAGTGAAACTGGATCTGCCCGAAAAGTCAGTTGCTTCTATTTGCATCCAAAATCGATTAGGAGATGGGTCTGAAAATGCTCTCCAATTCCACGGAATAGTGTACAGATCACCCCTACTCTTGCTTTCCTTGTTCTTTCTCATAGTAGACTCCATTACTAAATCAAGATCCCCAGGGCTGGAATCAAATATCCTCACAATAACAGACGCAATATCAGACTCCGAAAATACCAAAGCTCTTATTGTCTCATAAGATGAGACATCCATCAGCTGGCAATCATACTCATTGAGAGATGAAGTTCTAAGCATAAACCGAGAATCAAGTGGAAAGGTTGGCAATATGATCGTCCTCTTAGCACCAAATGTGAAGTCAACATCAACAAAAGAGACATGACCTCTATCAATGGCCAATATTCTCATAATCCGACTCTTCCTCCAGTCACCCATCTCCCACTCCCAAAATTCACTGGTGGGTGCAGTTTTGTTCAAACAATTCCCGTTTCCTACATTACTTCCCTGAAACATGTTTAGTTGAAAATATTCTGATATTAAGGAGTGGTCAAATGACATATGATGCCGCTTTAAGTTCTTGCCAAACTTCGTATGCAAATGCCCGCAGAGGTATGCTGACAATGAATGCTTGAGGAAAACATCTCTTAGATTCTTCCCAGACTCTGTGGCTGTTGAGAACGATAGAGGAAAGTGCCCAAAGGCAATCTTTGTTACCCGTTTACTTACTTGAGAATCCCATTGTGAAAGCTCTGAATCTAGATCTGATAGTAACTGATCTGTCGGATGACCAAAAAGATTTGTCGGGCCACGCAGACCAACTTCCATTGCGCTATCAAGTCCAACAAACAGATGCTTCCATCCACTCTTCTGCATATTGCAGTGAAACCCTCAATATCAACTATTCAACAGAATTATACTAAACTACCTCTACAAGAATTATCAATGGAAAATTTTTTTTTTTCAGAGAGAGACGAAGAAAAAAGAATATTGTTGCTACCCCACTTAACAAGAAGTTCGATTAATTCAAGTCCCCTCAGTTTCTTCAAGCACTTTGATGTTGTCAAACCATCTTTGAAGCTGTCAGGAGTTCATTTTAGTGAGTGTGTGCGTGCGCGTGTGCGTGTTCTTTGTGTGCGTTGTGTGGGAGTATTTGCGTGGATCAAAAAGTGTGCAAGAAATCATCATGAATGTAGCCTTAGCACATCTATTTAGGTCGCCTTTGTGAGTATCAAAGAGTACGATCAACATTAAATTTTATTGCAATACGATGCAAAAGTCAACAGGTAAATAACCTAAAATGATATCCACTGACTAGCGGATGCATGCTTCATTCTGTGTGAAGACACTTAATATTCATCATTCTGTGCAATATGATGGTTTGAAAATATCACAATTGTATATACAACTCATTTGCTTGAAGGGAAAAGATCACCAGCCATCAACAACTGTGTTTTGACCCTTTATAGAAATAACTTAATTTCAATATGAAAGAGTTCTACAAGAAGTAGAAAAGTAGAAATCGTTCACAGTGAAAATCTTAGTTGTCCTTCAGTGCTAATAGCTTAGGACGCCATTTATGCAAGATATGTCTTAATGCAAACATAGAGATAATCAGAAACAAAGAAGAGAACTCACCACTAAAGTTACACTATTTACATTTCCAGTTCGTCCTAATCCTGCATTGATACTATAGTTATGAAAGAAATCGAATGTGCCACCAACCACAGGTACACCAAACCTATCATGGTTCCCTCTAAGATCGTAGAAGATTTTCTTGTCAAGTCCACTTTTTTCTATAACAGCCTCCATTACTTCTTGGTATTCTATCCACTCCTCCTCGTCTTGTTTCATAATTAACAAATCTTTGCTTTTTCCATCTGAATAGAGACAAGAAAAAGATTTAAGCAAGACTTTTCTATATACAAAAAATCATAAATGGTAACATTTTGAATTATGATCACATTTCATCATTGTTGGTTTTCCCTTTCTCATTGATCAGGAGAAAGAAAAAGAAAACAAGATGACATGTGACTTTGGATTAATAATCAAACATCTATACCACACTATCTTGAGGTTTCAACGAATATTCATACACCTTTGTTATTTGATAAACTGGAATAAATTTTGTTTAAAGTTATAAAGCATAAACTGGAATAATGTTTTTTTTTTTTTTGAATGGTAACGAAAGATTTAATTCAAAGAAAAGAAGGTACAAAGTACAAAAACCAAAGAAAGAGAGGAAGGGGATGGTAAGATTTGTTGATAGGTTGCTTCTTTGGGTGGGTGTGATTTGGGTGGGAGAAATGCAACACCTCTAACCCTACTAACAAAATCACACCCACCCAAAGAAGCAACCTATCAACCATTTACATAATCACATCCAGCCAAGGAAGCAGCCTATAAACCCCTTGCTTGGCTAACACATCTGCCATGGAGTTAGCCGATCTAACCTCATGACGGAAGGAAACATTGATTCCAACAGATAACTCTCTAATTTCATTCGGGTGGAAATGAAACTTCCAAGGAATAATTTCAATCAACAGGAATAATGTTGCACACACACAGGGCAACAAAGAAACAAATAGCCACCCTTGAAATGGGTTCATTCCCAATCTAAAGAAATGGGAAGACCAACACATGCATTTACCAAACAATCGCTCGCAGAGCTTGCTTTCTTGAATTACACACTGCTTCTTTATTTTGGTAAAAAACCAATTTATTTGCAAAAGGAAGAAGCACAAGGAATTATACTACAACAGCAACAAAGAAAATGAAATGTAAGAACAAAATAAATTAAACATTTCGATAATAGATTAGGACAAAAAATAGAGTGACAAGAGCCCAAAGTAGTTGGAAGGTGCTCATTGTAACAACCACCAGGCTGAAGGGTTTAAAGCATGTTACCTTTAAAAAAAAAGAAAGAAATAAAAAGAAATAAAAAATGAAAAAAAGAACTGCTGGATATTCAACTAACCAACTGAGCAAAATCAATAAAAGGATATGAGGTATATTCAATTATTTTTATGCTGGGTTTCAAAAGATTAAGATTGGATTTGGAAAAGTATATATAAAGATGACAAATTCCAAACCAATAAAAAAAGAAAAGATGACCAACTCCAAGGTGCATGCATATGTAAAAAATAACCAACACCCTAACCTCTGATCATCCATGAATTGGTGGGAACCCCAACAAAAATTCCTTTGGGACTTTCACCAAGACACCCACCACACTACTTTCTGCATATCATAGGTTATTGGTACTTCTCCCTTCAGTATTCACTAAACACATAATCTTTTTTTTTAGAAGGAAAAATAATAGAAACATACCAACAAGACACCACTCTAAAGAAAAAGAATAGCTTGTTTCTCAAACAATTTCATAAAAACAAAATATATATATATATTTGGCAAAACCTTCCTAATATTTTAGCAATGGTTGGATGAATTCCCACAAATACAATCCTGCCCAGCCAAAAACATCAGAAAAAACCATTCATTAGTGTCTCAGTCAAATCACAAATTCAATATTAGTTAAACCCAAAGCAGGACAAAGAAAAAAAGATAGGAAGATTTATCAAAAACCCATGATCCCTTTTAATTAGTGAAAGCTAAAAAGAGCAGATGGGTTCATGTAAAAAAGGCCCAACAAGAGAAAAAAAAAGAACAGAAAAATTAACAGAAGCATCAACCAGAATACCTGTCAGATCACCAGTAATCAAAACCAAAGATGGGTCAATCAGTGCAAGGGATGGGCCCACCACCCTTTTGAGATCATCAGCTCTATCTGGATGGAAAACGCTGAAATGGAGATCAGAGAGCTGAACTACCCAAACCACAGAATCTGGGCCTCCTTCTACATCTATGACTGTCCTTGAATTGGGTTTTGTTCCTTCAATCGTTTCATGATGTTGTTCTAGACGAGACAAGGTCAAGCAAGGTAGGGAAATGAATAAGAAGAGGAGGAGAAAACCCATCTTTCCTGCAGGCATTTGCTTTCATGCAAATATGGGATTTTTTTTGTATCCGTGTGTGTATGAGAGAGGGAGAGGGAGAGGGAGAGGGAGGGAGGAGTTTCAACAGAAAAGGGCCTTTGACTAGTGTGAGTTTTCCACTTTTCTGTAGAAGCTTGCAGCTCCTCCCACCCTCCCCATTACGAGTCAATCTGGTCCCTTCAGACCATGGGACACTCCATCATTCATGAGATTTGCAAGTTTGCCCTTTTATGGCCGTTCGATTGGTGGGAATTGGATTTTTTTTTTCTCTATTTTTGTGAAAAGACTCAATTTGCATAATTATAAATATTAACAAGGGAGTACAGATAACTCAAAGGGTAGCTCAGTTGGCTTAAGACCACAACCCCGCTTTTTTTGGACCTGGAGGGATTAGTTCAGCTCAAAGGTTGGGAACTCTCCTTTCATGGGCCAGGTAGGATCAGGCCAGGAAAAGCTTGACCTGGTTAATTTCTTTTTTCTATTTTTACTCTGGTTGTACAACTCGCACACCCACTCACACTACACCCAAGTTCCAAACCATCAGTTCCAACCCTGGGTCAAGCCAGGAAAAGCTTGACTTTGTTAGTTTCTTTTTTCTATTTTTACTTTGATTGTACAACTTGCACACCCACTCACACTGCAACCAAGTTCCTAACCATCAGAATCCAACCCTGATCGTTCCCATGGAGAGTGTAGTGCCTCACAAGGGAACCACCAATGAATTGGCATTGGCCTAGTTCGTTTTCAAGACAGACATTAAGGTTTAAATTCGAACATAGGCCAGAACTCAGAAGTAGGCCACACTTGAGCCCATTTGAAATCTATAATATGACCCCTTTGTGCTAAACATGTTGGGACAAGCCAACCTTTGAACGTACTGTAAGCCCTATCTTGGCCTGATTAGAACAAAATAATAAGGCAGAGTCTCTTGATTCGGTCAAGGTAGTGAAAGGGCACGGAGAACTACACAAAGCAGCAAACTTCGATTAGATCCATCTAAAGTAATTTATCTTAATTACGCTTTGGAGGAAGTAATGACGCGAAGTGCTTAACCAATCTTTTCACATACTTATTCATGAGAACACATTTGATCAATGGACATGAGAACTATATCACATCAAAACATAAACACAAATCTCCTAACAGCAAAAACGAGCAGGAGATGAATGAATTAGATCACCAAGGCATGCAATTGAACTGCACTGAATACTCTTTGGAAACCCTCTCAAAATGTAAAATTTGGGTTATCAGTTTTTCATCACCGGATTCTTTCAGAAAACTCCAGAAATATATTGAGTAAATGATCCCATTGGAGTGTCATAAATTGGGGCATTTACACATGCTATGCATTCTTGAAATGGGCTAGGGGAGTGTCAACATGTCTTGCTCGGTCTAGTCGAATGAAAATCTAATGCAGTCCCTTTGTAAACTATTGGCGCCACTCAAAATCTAATGCAGGCCCTTTTGGTAATATTTGAACTGGTGATGATTCCATGTCTTTCATTTCTTTGTAGTTAAAAAGAAACATAGCAGAGTTGTTCTAATAGTAACTAATTTAGATGTTACGAGCAGGGGTGGAAACATGTGAATGGCCCCCTCATGCACCATTACGGGAAATTTGTCCAACTCTTGATGACCATGGCCATACACTAGGCGATCAGTTCACAAGACTAATATGCAACTCTCACCATTAAGGGAAATTTGTCCAACTCTTGATGACCATGGCCATACACTAGGCGATCAGTTCACAAGAGCAATATGCAACTCTCCTTTTTTTCATACTGAGGCACCATGGCCATACATACACTAAGGCGATCAGTTCACAAGACTCATATGCAACTCATCTTTTTCTTTTTCTTTTTTCTTTTCTTTTTGATACTAAGGCAATCAGTTCACAAGACTCATATGCAAACTTAAAAAAAAAAAAAAAAAGTTCTCTTTTATCTATATGATCATGTGGCATTGATCACAAGACTTGGGGGGATCGATTATGGAACTCTTCTTTTGTTTTATTTCATACTAAGCCAATCAGTTCACAAGACTCATATGCAAACTTTAATTCAAAAGAAATAAACTCTAGGATCTCTTTTCACCTGTATAATCATGTGGCATTGATCTATTATTTTCCTCAAAGAGAGAGAGAGAGAGAGAGAGAGAGAGAACGTGCAAAGTCACCACCATAAAGAGCAAGAGACCATGTGGATATGGAGAAAAAAACAGGGAGGAGAAAGTTTTTCTCTAATCAAAATACATTTTCCCCTTGTTTGGATGATATTTCTAGAAATAAAAGCAATATTTTCTCTTAACCAAATTTTACAAAAGCTATGTGAGAAAATCTTCTTCTCAAGAGAGTATAGAATGACCCTTTTCTTTAATAAAATTGATTTCCACTTAATAATTCATGTACCTTTTCAATACTAGTTAAATAGTTTTCTGCTACAAATTTTTCTCTATTCAAATCTAGGACAGCAGAGAATCACTGCTAAATGGTTTTATAAAGAGTATCTTCTAACCATAGTTTTCTCATCGTCTTGCCACTTATTAGAGATTCTCCCCCTTGTCATTTTATCTACATCAAATTGGCCTTGAGGTTTTTTATCAATCACAAAATCAACATGAGAGTTTTACTTCCTCCAGTGGCCTCTACCAAACTGCTAAAGTACCATAAAACCGTTGCATTGTGGCCAATCAAGAATCATTGAAATCAACAAAAACGAGACAACCCCATGGTATGGGTATCTTATTTCATACAGCCACCAAAGGATCAATTCTAGGACAGCAGAGAATCACTGCTAAATGGTTTTATAAAGAGGATCTTCTAACCATAGTTTTCTCATCATCTTGCCACTCATTAGAGATTCTCCCCCTTGTCATTTTATCTACATCAAATTGGCCTTGAGGTTTTTTATCAATCACAAAATGAACATGTGAGTTTTACTTCCTCCAGTGGCCCCGACCAAACTGCTAAAGAACCATAAAACTGTCGCATTGTCAAGGCCAATCAAGAATCATTGAAATCAACAAAAACGAGACAACCCCATGGTATGGGTATTTCATACAGCCACCAAAGGATCAATTCCTGGGCTGGTAAGTGATCACATGAGTCTATACCACTGGCCCAATCTACCAAATTTTGTTTTTTTAAAATATATATTGAATTCACATACCAGTTGAAATCCAATTTGGTTCCACCCAAATTGCACACAAGAACCACAGAAGGGGGATACATCCCTTCCACAATCAGAAGTCACTGACACTGGTTAAAACTGATTGTGAGATGATCATGTGTACGTGTGAGAGAGAGAGAGAAATTGGAGCCAACCTCATAGACTCTGCTTCTTGTGAGAAATGGAACAACAGAGAGAGAATAGAAATTAACAGAAAGCATGAGCCTCATAGACTCTTCTCTCTTGTGAGAAATGGAACAACAGAGAGAGAATAGAAATTAACAGAAAGCATGAGCCTCATAGACTCTTCTCTCTTGGCTCTGCTCTCTTGTGAGAAATGGAACAACAGAGAGAGAATAGAGAAATTAACAGAAAGCATGATTGATTGATGAAATAATCATATACATCCGAATGATCCACAAGCTGTTGAATACAACTAATTGGAGTGATATTACAGCCTTCGGGTACTGCTGTAAAAAGAAAAAAAAACTCCAATTGCTAGACTTTTCCGAAAGATGCCCCCCAAAGACGAACTAAACTAGTGAGAATCAGAGTGCGACAGATAACTTTCTTCAATATGGTTGAGAAGCACCAAAAAAAAAAAAAAAAATCAATCCACCCATAAAACCTGACCCCAACTCAATATTGAGAAATGTGGACAATCATTGGTCAACCCCACAAACTTACTAGATACACACCCCTGATTCACTCAACTACTACTGCTCAAGGCAGCAAATCCTCCCCCTCTCATCATCTGCTTAAACTCCTTGAAATCCACCATTCCATTTCCATCCACATCCACCTGCCTTATCATCTTCCTGCAATCCTCCACTGTCTTCCCTTGCTTCAACCCCAAGACCCCAGCACAGACCTCAACTCCTCCACACTGATGAACCCATCACCATTCTCATCAAACACATTGAAAGCCTCCCTCATGTCCTCCTCCTCATCCTTCTCATCCATAATCATTTCATACAACATGCGAAACTCACCCACATCAACACACCCATCTCCATTCGTGTCAATCTTCTCGATCATCGCCGCAAGATCCTTATTGGGTATATAAATTCCCAAGTTCTCAAGTGACTCGCTGAGCTCTTCTTTTGTGATTTGACCATCACCATTGCGGTCGAACATCTGGAACACATGCCGCAGCTCAGTCAAATTCATGCGCGTAACTGATAACAATGGTGATGAAGAAGATAGTTTGATGTCTTGAGGAATTGGTTGATGGGTGTTTGAAAGCCAAGAATTGGGGAGAAGGGAAGCAATTTTCTTGGGTAGGAAGCGGGAGAGGAGTGAATTAAGAAGGCGATAGAGATGTAACATCCTCAAGAAAACAGTTGGCATTGTGGGTTGCAGTATTTGGGATGATTGTTGCATGTGATATGATGAATGTGGAAAAAGAGAGAGAGAGGCTGGAAATGGCTATGGAATTCCAACAAACACGTGGGTATACTGTTCAAAGAAGATGGAAACTGAGGAGGAGAGAGATTTGAAATGAAGACACGCGTTACATATAATTATAGGTCAGATGGAGGACGCGTTTTGGGGAACTTATGGTGTTGTGAATCTGGTGATGGCCCCAGATCCAGATTTTATTTATAGTCCGCGGGTCCATGGAAGTATACCAGAAGTTCTAAACAATTCCCAAATCTTAAAAGCTTCTATCATTAAAAGAGGAGTTTTGTAGTGTAAGTACCATAAACTTAACATTTATCTATAAAAAATATTATCTTCATAACAAGGGTTGTACAGTTGGAAACCTTATCTGTCACCCAATGTCCAGGGAGGTATGGTCTCTCTCGCCTATGCGACTGCGGGCATTAGTCCTAATTCTCTGACTGGGCTATGCAGAATAAAATAGATCTTATCTTAAATTTCAAATTTAAAGTGTTTGTATAAAAGATATGAATATGAACTATGAGCTCCACCATAGCAGTTAGGGGTGAAGGATGATAGGTAAAAATGCAATGAGATGTAAATTTACATGTGATTTTGACTTTTTAAGGTCTTGAATTACCATGGTGATAGGCAATCATTAACAAAGCAAAACACTTCTAATTTAAAGGCCGCTACAGAACTTCCACAACAATGCAAGATTCCTGAAATAAAAAAAGACTTTACTCATGGAGATTTTGAAGTATTCAATTTTTAGACAATAACTTCAAAACAAAATTGCCTACATTATTTTTTTAGAAAAGCATGGGAGGAGGTTTCTGCGGGCTATAACTTTCAATGTCTATCAGAAGCACTGGTCTTTGCTTGAACCTAATTTCCAAAAGGCACAAAGAAAAGACCGTTGATTTCGGATCTGAGGAGAGACGTTGAGAAAGGAAAACACAACGGCTCCGCCCGGCCCTCAACGGATAGTGACTAGTGAGTGCCATAGAGTTACATAGCCGTTGGATCTGCAGCCCGTAGTGGGCCCAGGATTTTCTTTTCAAGGGGCGTGGATCCAAATAGGTAATTAGGTTTTTGGACAAAACGTGAAACTTCATTTCAGTTTTGCCGGTGGACCCATGATTTTCATATATATTTTGAATGTGAACCCAAAATTCTCATATAAATTTTGGACCCATGTCCGACGGGGGCGGCCGCCCCCATTACCATACATGTAGGTCTACCCATGGCGGGCCATGACAATGAGCTTGACCCACTAACATTTTCATTGTGTCTAGAGATTCGAGTTGACTTCCTATGGTAAAATAACCAGTACAAAGGGTTGTAAATACGTCGGTTCCGGTTCCAGGTCCACCGTTAAGGAAAAGGTGGAATCGGATCCGGACCCGGAACCATTAAGGAACCAGTTTCTTGGCTCTGGAACAGGAACCGAACCATATATGGGATGGGTCTTGATCCGGATCCGTGTCTAGGTAATGAATGATATTAAAAAAAAAAAAAAAAAAAAAACGTGATTTTGAGAGAGATTTTCGAAAATTGAAGTAATTTGTCGGGTTTTGGGTCCACAGGTCCTAACCAAGGTGAAACCGGACCGGACCCATTTACTTATCGGGGCCTAAATAAAAACCCAGACCCGATTTTTAATGGGTCGGAACCTCCGGATTATCGGAGAATCGATGACTCATTTACATCCCTACCCGTACACTTGCTACCTAACTTTTCCATTTCTTATTTGTTATGTCTAAGCAGGCAAGATTAATAATTTAAGACTGGGATTTAAGAATCCTTGGAATTAGTAGTCCCTGTGACCCCACACGGCAACCTGACCCGAACCCAAAACGCGGTAGTTCAGAACCTCATTGACCCGTTTTTTGTTTTGGTGTTGGGTTATAGTAGTTGGCGTGTCTGACTCGTTCGGTGCAAGGGATGGGTCGGGATTGAACCTATTCTTCTATTTGAGTTTGACCTACCATCTGAACTTGGAACTCGGCTGGACTTGACTCATTACTCAATTGCGAGCCAACCTAACTTCGATGGGACCTTTAATTAATGGCTTAAGTCGACTCTTTCAAGTTAGACATTGACTTTGGTTGCCATTTTCAAACTCAATCAATAAAAGGTTGTTAACGTTGAGCCTAATGCCTATATATGTTGCCCACTGTTCTCATTTGAGCTCAACACAACCCAACACTTTTAGGGCTCATTTTTAGGGTTTTTCTTAATTTTTTTAAAAAAATATGAATATGGATATAACTTGTAATTTTACTATTGGTCCCACACCCGAATAAAGAAAGAGGATTGCATAGGTTCAGAACTGATGCAAAAAAATTATCACATCTAAAATATGAATGATAATTGTCTTCAGGGGTTCTTCAATGCCTTGGTGGATGTTGTACATGTGTTGTTGTGAGGGATGAGGATAACCAAGTGGGCATCTAGTAGGGAGGAGTTTCATGGCCTTAGGGGTGATGGTTTAGTGCATAATTGGAAGGACTCTCCTCATTGCTGGTTTGGAAGGAGAGCATCTTAGTTTTTTGGTCCCCTCCTTTTGGGGAGTTGAACTCCAATGTTGATGGGGGCATCAAAGGGTTGAAACCATGGTCGTCAGGTGTTGGCGGGGTGTTTCGCAATAGTGAATTAGTGATGAAGCTGTTTTTTGCTTTATTTTTTAAAAATATGGGCCATATGGAGTCTATTGAAATGGAGGTAGTAATTATTTTGGAAGCTCTTCGTATTTTTGCTTCGTCCTCCTTGCAAGCGCCTCTTATTATTGAAAGTGAGTTTTGAATTCTATTTCATGGGTGTTGATGGCCAGGTTCCCATGAAGGTTTTAGTTTTATTTTAATGATATTTTGTTCACCTCAACCGCTATTGGTGCAAGGTTTCCGCATATCCGGCATTAGGGGAATAGTTTTGCGAACTCTTTTGCAAAATAAGGGGTGGATAGCGTTCAATTGTTGTTGTTTTTTGTTTCTTTCGGTTGTCCGTAGAATTCTTTTATACCGGCCTTTTACTTTTCCTACATTGGGTAGGGTGTTTTTGTTTTCTTTGTACAACTATTTCTTCCGATTACTCTAATTTCCAATTACATATAAAAAATATGAATACTGAGTTGTAAGAATTGTGTGGCATGCCTGCCACATGGGCCCATGTCAGATTAAGTGATTGGCCATGGACTATGGTTAATCCCCTAATGAAGTCTTAATATGTAGAGTTGTGATTGGGATCTAACTCTTAATAAAGTTTCTGAAAAAGAAAAAAAAAAACTCTTAAAAAAGAGTTTGGATCAATATCAAGCTCTTGTGACATTGTTCTCCGTTGGTCAAGAGACGTGGGACATTTAACGAAGAATTATAGAGTTGGGATTTCCGGAACCCCAAAAGCTCATTTGAGACCTTTTATGGGTACGTGGCTCAAATTTGAAACTCTTATGAAATAATCATGACATCTCAAATGCCAAGCGACAAGTCATCACATCATGTCCAAAAGAAAAAACAACAACATGCCAAACTCTTGTTAGAAATCCTAGTAAAGAAATGGGACCTTAGATTTCCTAGAATTCTAACCCTTTTGCATTTAGATGGAATTTCTTGATGCTTGAGTACAAAAGAGGATTTAGCTATGAATACTACTATGTTTAAGAATTTAGAAATTCTTCAGATATTATTTCTCTGAATACCAACAAAAAACCATGCCCAAGTTTTCAAGTTGATCTTTTGGTTTTCACATCCTTCGTGATGGTTTTGTTTGGGTTGTAATGCTTGGTGTGTAGATTGTTATTTTTTCCTTGTTTGTTTGTTTGTTTGGACAATGTATAGCCACTAAATCTTAAAGACCTTAAACTAAGGGTAGGGCCATTTGACCGACCTGATATTTCATGCTTTCCTAATCCATGTTCCTGCCTTTCTATTCTTATCTCTCTTTGATTGTTTTGATCTAGATGGGCCCCACTCAAAATTGGCCTTCTTAGAAGATAATGCCCGTGAGCATTGCTCAAAAGGCTTAGAAAGTGTTTTTATTATTATTCTTATTATGTGAAGGATCATGGAAGAGGCAAGCTGCCATAGTTGTTAACTTAACCCTAAGTGCAATTTGGCATGTCAAGAAATATGTAGCAATC